>CAMXCT020002755.1:0-29597 GCA_947184155.2 Cladocopium goreaui | reverse complement strand
TGATGCATATGAAAATTTGAAGGAGGCCATCAATGTTTACGTTGTAAAGACTGATGCCTTTCACATAGCAAAGAGGGATTTAAAGAAAACTAAAAATATATTGAATTTTCATAATGACATAGGGGGCTGAAGAGCGGAAGATAAGAAAGTTGTTCCTGTTCCCGAAGTCTATGGATGGAAACACAATGAGATTCCAAAAATACCGATTTACAAAAACGAAATGATTGAGGTTCATTATGACTGGGACACAGAAGCAATTAAACACACCAGCAATAAGGAAGAAGAGAGTCATGATTAGGGCAAAATTTGCAGGAAGTGGTAAGAATACACTTTTTGTTGTTCCTCAAAATATGCAAAAGCAAGATGTTCCATGCGATGCAGTCACCCAAAATAGATTATTCAGTGTTCCTGCGTGTAAGGGGGAAAGCAGGCTACCAAAGTATGATTACAACGATTATGATGTAATCTTTTTTGATGAAATCTACATGTCAAGTCCTTATATCTTGAAAAAGGTAAGAGTCTTCTGCAATGAAAACCCCACCTTCACCAACAACCCAAATGGAGAGGAGTATGTTGACAATTGCATGGACATAATTTTCAAATACAATATCTTTTTGCAGATATGCAAAAGAGTAGGAGGTAAAGATACAGAAGAGGAACAGGAATAGAAAAAAATGAAATCTACGGTGTTTTTTGGGAAACAGATTTGGATGAAATTTTATGATATAAGGAAATACACTTAAAATATCTTAAAAGGATAATACTTTATAATAGTATACAGAGTAGAACATGCAAAAAGTGTAAGAAAAATAAAAAAGGGTGACGAGTTCAATGGAATGAATAGAATGTATATTGAATGCTTGGGCAAACAAAAGGCGAGTAACACAGTCTATTATAATCAAAAGGAAGAATTCTGCGACATTTGCCAGCGGAATGTGAAACAGTGCAGGTTGTTCAAACATCTTAAAAACCGACAGGCATATCAACAAGGAAAAACTCAAAAATGAAGAAAATAAAAGCAAAAAAAGATGGAGGAATACTTAAAAGATGATAAAACCAGAATTGCAAAATTGAAACAAATCTGGAAAACATTACACCAAAAAACTTTAAAAAGTGTTTATCCCCATAATTTTTCATATCATAATTTATTAAAAACTATGATACGAACATATGTATGTTAGAGATGGATGATTTAGATTTATGATATTATTTTATGATATTATATTATGATAACATATTATGATGAAATTTATGATGACATATTACGATGATTTTTTGCGATTTGAATTTATGTGATGATGGATGATGATGAAATGATGTGGGATGATGATGTATGAAATGTTGTGGTGTTATTTGATACTGTGATGAAATGATATGAAATGTTGTGAAAATGAACTGTGGTAAATGATGAAATGATGGAGGTGGATGGTATGAACTTAGGTGTGCTTGTGTCTAGCTACAGGTGTATATATATATATAATTTCTTTAATTGCATACCTTTATGAAAACATTGGAACTATAACCAAATGTATCCAAATGTCTCATTCCTTTCACCATGATGATCCGCAGAGACCCACAGAGCAAACCCCTTCAACACAAATGGCTAATGACTTCTTTCTCACAACCCTTTAACACAGATATTTGCATAAAATTCCGTTCAACCCATACGAATATATGCCTCAGTGCCTACAAGACAAAGGAAGAAACCCTAAATTAGCATGAAACATGACTTGAAAAACTACCCAGACCTAAGGAAAATTAGGTCTGGGTAATATGGTGACAATATGGGAGGCCTGAATGAAAAAACATGTTCAAAAGAGGCTCACAATGCCAAACCTGGAGCAATATGCCAAACAAAGCGTTTGCCTTATCCCCAAGTTTGAGAGAAAAAACGAAAGCAAAAATTCAGTGGATTGAGCTTTCAACTTCAAATTTCAGCGTGAAAGTACGGTAAAAACTTCAGCGCGACGATTTTTTGACTCAAAAATTTCATGCAGCATGTCTTCGCAAAAGTTCAATGCATTGAAATTTCCTATGAAACCTCCATGTAAAAGTTCAATGCAAAAGTTCATTGCATTAAACTTTTATGCCAAAAGTGCAATGCAAAAGCTCAATGCAAAACTTCAATGCATTGAACTTTTACACCAAAAGTTCAATGCAAAAGTTCAATGCATTGAACTTTTATACCAAAAGTTCAGTGCAAAAGTTCAATGCACTGAACTTTTGGGCAAAAGTTCAATGCAAAAGTTCAATGCACTGAACTTTTGGGCAAAAGTTCAATGCAAAAGTTCAATGCATTGAACTTTTATGCTAAAAGTTCAATGCAAAAGTTCAATGCATTGAAGTTTTGCATTGAACTTTTTCACCAAAAGTTCAATGCAAAAGTTCAATGCACCGAACTTTTTCACCAAAAGTTCAATGCAAAAGTTCAATGCATTGAAGTTTCGGGCAAAAAAATGCAAAAATTCAATGCTTTGAACTTTGAATTTTCATACCAAAAGTTCAATGCAAAAATTCAACGCACTGAACTTCCGGGCTGAAGTTCTGCATTGAAGTTTTGGGTCAAAAGTTGATTGCACTGCGTCTTTTTTGCGTTGAAATCCGAGATCAAAAAAAAAATTGTTTGAAATTCTGGGTCAGGGTTAATTTTTGCGAGGTTTCCTTGGTGAAATTTTGAAGCCTTGAAGGTGTGCGGTGAGCTTCGCATCAAGTTGTATAGACGGAAAAAACCACCTACTGTAACATCCTGACCCACCACTCAGAGGTCTCTCCAGCCTTGACGTTTACCCCCTGACAAGCCACACACATCCAAGCAAAAAAAAACAATGACTGGGGATGTTCAGTCTTCATTTTTTTAAAGTAGTTACATCCAAATCTTACCTATATATTGGCGTTCTCCAGCCTTAAAAATTGCTGAAAAAATAGTGCCACCCCAGAGCCAATGTATCACTAGAGGAGTCTTTCCGAATCTATTTTTGCAAAAAAACATGCAATCCTACCCACAGTTAATCAATCACTTGGGCCTTTGTAGATTTCAAATGTATCTGATGGAAATAATTGCTCCAATTGTGTTACATGACTGCGGGCTTTCCAGCCATCAATTTCCTTGACATAAACATGAAACAATCTCTCCCAGAAAGTATGTGTTTGATATTATCTGAAAAAATACAATGGTTTGATCATATTTTTGGAACAAGGACGTATTTTTTGAAAGAGCCATGTGTTTTGAAATAAAACATGTTTAACATTTCAATCATGTTTTCAAATCAAAAATGCATGGGTTGTGGTAATTTTGAAGTATTGAAGTCTAAATTTGGTGTCAATTTGATGTACTTACACTTCATGGGGTTTAAATTTGCACCAAACTTACATCAAACCTACATCAAACTTACACTTATGAAGTGTAAACTTGATGTAAACCTATGCCCCTGAAGTGTAAGTTTACACCAGGGTTTCATTGGCAACCGTGAATTAACATCAAAATTACACCTGCAAGTGCAATTTTCACTTGCCAGTGTAAGTTTGGTGTAAACTTACACTTCAGGGGCGTAAGTTTACATCTTACACCTCATAAATGTAAGTCTGATGTAAGTTTGTTGTAAATTTACCACCCATGAATCCCATGAAGTGTAAGCTTACATCAAACTTACACCAAATTGGCACCTCAATACTTCAAACTTTCCAAGCTTTGGCATTTGTTGAAAAAACATGTTTTTCTTTCATATTGTTATTGTTTTAAAAAATATCAAACACATACTTCCTGGGATAGATTTTTCCGTTCTTATGTCAAGGAATTTGATGGCTGGGAAGCCCCGAGTCATGCAAAACAATTGGATCGTTTTTTTCCACGGCATAGATTTGAAATTAGGGAGGGCCCAAGTGATTGATTAACTGTGGGTAGGATTGCACTTTTTGTTCTAAATAAATTTGGGGAAACCACTCCTCTAGTGATGCATTGGCTCTGGGTGGTTGGCGCTATTTTGTCAATAATTTCAAGGCTGGGGAACCCCCCACAAAAAATATGTGTCTATATATATATATATATATAGGTAAGATTTTGGATGTAACTACTTTCAAAAAATATGAAGACTGAACATCCCAAGTCATTGTTCATTCACCCCGCTTCGCCCCCTCGTGGGTGCCTTCCAAGCTAGGGAATTTAATTTTCACTTTTCCCTCCCCAAGCTAAGAAGTTTCACTTTTCCCCGTAGAGGCTTCCCAAGCGAGGGAATTTTCACTTTGCCCCCTGCGGAGGCTTCCCTAGCTAGGGAATTTTCGCTGTTCCCCCCCGTGGGGGCGTCCCAAGCGGGGGAATTTTCACTTTTCCCCCGCGTGGGGGCTCCCCAAGCTAGGGAATTGTCACTTTCCCCCCCCGTGGGGGCTTCCCAAGCTAGGGAATTTTCACTTTTCCCCGCCGTGACAGCTTCCCAAGCTATAGAATTTTCACTGTTCCCTCCCTTGGGGGCTCTCCAAGCTGCGGAACTTCAAATGGCTAGACAACGACGCCTAGATAGCCCCCCAAATCCCATGTTCTTTGAATGTGTTTCCATGTTTTTGCAATGGTTTCCTTCAAAGCACGGTAATTTACACTTTTGTCGCCATAAAACCGGTCGAAAACATCATGTTCGACAATGCTTCCAATTCCCTTATCTCTCCAAGCCGTTAAATATACCGCTATTTACAGTGTTTTCTTCAATTTTTCCATGTTCCAATGCCGGTAGCCAACTCCAACATATATATAAGAAATCCCAAAACATTGTTTTTGACAGTGTTTTTCCAATGTTTCCAGTCAAACACGCGGTAATTTACACGTGTTTGCCATAAAGGCAGTAAATCCTTCCAAAACATTGCTTTTGACAGTGTTTTTGCAATGTTTCCAGTCAAACATACGGTAATTTAATGTAATTTACACGTTTTTTGCTATAACGTCAGTCCAAAACACCGTTTTTGCAGTGTTTTCAATGCTCTGGCATCCAAAAACCCTGCAAAATATTGCTATGTACAATGTTTTTTTCATTTTTGGCCGTTTTTCCCTTGCCGGAAAGCTACCAAAATGACCCAAAATTCCATTTCAATACCCTCTTGCGCTCAGACACCCAAAAATCATCGAAAAATGTCGAAAACACCACCTAATTCTGGTCTCGGTGCGAAATCGTTCATGGGCCCCCCCCCCAGCTAAAGCTGATATAGCGACTGCTATATTAACAAATGTGATTGAGCATTTAGTGTAGCTGTTTCCCCACAATAAGCACGCCTTCACCGCCAAAGCGGTGTGGGCGGATTTTGGTTGGATGTGTGTGGTTTGTCAGGGGGTAAACGTCAAGGCTGGAGAGACTTGCCTGAGTGATGGCTCAGGACGTTGCAGCAGAGGTCGCTAAGGCACAGTTGCTGCATTCCAAAGGCGGCGCATCAAGCAAAAACACCGAAGTATGACTGAGCCAATCTTGGCTTTGTGGTGTGTTGTGAAGTCCAACACTCGAGGTGACAACCTTTTGAAGATGGTACTGCCAAGATCAAAAGAGTATGACGAAATTGTGCAACGTCACCCAGATGTCCCTTGTTTACCCCCCGACGTGCCTAGGTCGCCATAGCATATGTATAACTTTTGCCGTTTGAACATTGCCTATACTCACACACACACATACATATATATATATATATATGTGTTTGGTAGCAGAACTAATGCTGCGGATCGCCGTGCGCAGCAGTGCGAACCTAGAAATTTAAATAGCCTAAAGCTGAACTCTCAAATCCAAGCTTCACCCTTAGACCAATTGAAGACACCTGCGCTCTCCAAGCTCTCAAAGCTACACTCTCTCAGCTCTCCAAACCTATGTAAACAAGTTAAACTCTCAAAGCTAGACTCTCTCAGCTCTCAAAACCTATGTAAACCCTCCAAACTCTCAAAGCTACACTCTCAGCTCTCCAAACCTATGCAAACCGTTCAATCTCTTCCAAACCAACGATCTCTCCAATCTTTTCAATTCATCTCCAAATTCCACAATCTCTTGAAACCCTCCAGTCTTGCCAAACTAAGGTTGCTGGTGCATTGGAGAAAACTGCTTTGGAATTTGTTTGAGTGTACCAGGCTCTCAAGGAAGAATTTTCGGATCATGGTAATTATTTTGCCATGACCAAAAATTTCACGGCTTGTACCATTTAGCGCAGAGATCTTGTGATTTAAATCCCGCAATGGGAAGTTGTATGCAACAGGAGGACCTCATGGGAAAGGTCAAGACTCTAGTCCTAAAATGTGTTCAAGGGGCCAAGCCTCTCGCCAGTATCACCAAAACCATGACCAAGTATCGCTTAGGATTTTAATTGGAGCACGGTCGCGCGCGCTGAGGGGCGAAAATTAGCCTGGGGTGTACCTGGATGTTTTTTTGAGCCGGAGATTTCTTCAGCTTAGTTCTTTACCTTAAATGTTTGCTGCTTGCGCGCAGTCTTTGAAAGATGGGCGACTGTTCAATATATCATATCCAGAAGCTGTTTGGTATTTAGCTAGCTTCTATTTCTTTTGCCCGTGTCTCTGTTTTGATTTGAGCTATGCCGTCGGTCAGGCATTTCTCTTTTGATCCATGTCTGCGTGAATATGAGTGCACATGCACATGCATTTCATTTTGTTCAACATTTAAGTTTTGATGTTTTTGAGAGTCACAGCAATTTTAGGTTTGAGGTTTTTGAGTTGTAACAATTTTAGTTTTGAGGGTTTAATTGCACGGATCACCGTGCATAACAATTTGCATCCTGGCAAACTCAGAAACGGAGAAGGGTAGTAGAAACTTTCATCTCAGGAATTCAAATTAATGACAGATGTTGCTGAGTCGATTGGACGCAGCGGTGCGGTATAACCGGATCCCCGGGCAAAGGCGTTTGGATTGCACGCGTCTGTTTTTCCATATATTGGCATATATATATATATTGTTTTGAGGAGTGCAATTCTAGTTTTGAGAATTCATTAGTTTTGAGAGTTTCGAGATCGCAACAGGTTTATTTTTGTGATGGTTTTGCAAGTCGTAACAGTTTTAGTTTTGAGAGGTTCGAGAGCCCCAACAAGTTTATTTTTGAGGGTTTTGAGAGTCGTATATAACAATTTGAGTTTTAAGAGTTTTGAGAGTTTGATTAGAATAGTTGATTTAGATGTTTGAATAATTATAATTTATAATTAATTTCGATGTATATTTCAACCTCTATTAAATAAAAATTCTAATAATGTTAAAATTGACATATCGTTTATGTGAATAATTTTAATTTATATTCAGTTTAACTTAAATTGAAATTCTTATTATATAGTAATTTAGAAAAATGTTTCAATTGACATATCGTTTAGATATATGAATAATTCCAAATTATATTTAGTTGAAATTTTTATTTTCACTTTTATTATATAGTAATTTAGAATATTACACATAAACTGAAATATCGTTTAGATGTGAATACTTTCAATTTATATTTGATTTAAATTTATAATTTCGCTTTAATTATTTAATTGTTTAGAATAATATTTAAATTGAAATATAGTTTAGATATTTGAAACACTTTTAGTTTATGTTTAATTTAAATTTCTATTTTCACTTTTATTAAACTATAATTTAGAATAATATTTAAATTTTAAATATCGATATTTAAATTTAATTTAAATATATTTAAATTTAAAATTTAAATATATTTAAATTTTAAATATTATTAAAATTTAAATATCTATTTAAAATTTAGATATATTTAAAATTTTATGTTAAAGGATCCTTATGGCAGTGCCGTTGGTTTGTAATTGCTGGCTCACCCTGCCAGGATCTAACCCCAGCCGGCCCCCTGAAAGGACTCCTCGGACTCACTGGTCATTGTAGCTCCCTTTTCTACTATGTCCATGTAATCCTGTGGCTTTTGCAAATGAACTATCCGCTGGAGCACATTCGCTTTCTGCTTGAAAATGCAGGTGCAATGCTTGACATCCATCATAAAGCAATCCTGCGTGCCCTTGGACTTAACCCTGATTCGACTCCCGATAGCTTCCGCGTTGACCCCAAGAATACACATGGCATAAGGCGTAACAGATTTTACTTTCGCAACTACCAAGACTGTGTCAAAGTCTCCAGGACGGTTGTCCTTGAACCGAATGACATAGAAGGGCCTTTGTTGGATTTTAATGGTCATCCGATTCCTTTTGGGCCACTCCTCCGTGTTAGATCAGTCCTGGGACACAATGTGTATCAGCTATCTTGGACGGCATATCAACCAATTTCTCTTATATGGGACTACCCTTTCTGGGGAGATAAAGCTCAATTCCAACTCAAAGCCAAAATGCATTCCAGTGACATAATCCCTGCCCTTGACTTTGAGAAATCTCTGCCGCCACATTATCTGCGTGCATGGAATCGATTCTTACAGTCTCTCCGACAAACAAATGTGAGCACCATTGATAGAGACCGGCTTGTCCGTGCTATTCTGCCAATATTCCATCATCCCCACATCAAAGCACCTATGAGAATCTTGCTCTGCGATGAGGTCGAAAAATTAGCTGGGTTACACAACCATTTTGACCGGGTCCATGCTCATCGCTCGCTGCTCACTGAGTTTACAGTTAGAAACTATTGCGGCAACAGCTTTCATCCGGAATATATTCAAGCAGCCGTAGGGCACCCTGAGCGTCTACACAGCTGGCTTACTGAACCTGCTGAATCAGCAACCAAGCATGCATGGTCCGGAGTCGTTCACCCGAAACAAGCTCGCGCTCAATACCAAGCCTTGCGTGAACAAGTACAAACCCTGGCACGAGAACAACGTATCCGTGATTTCTCCTCCAAACAAATTGGTCTTGATCCAATGCCGGAATTTCCAATTCATACGCTCGAAGGCCACTTGACCCCAGTCATGCCGACTGTACTGCCCAAGCAACTGCTGCCTGCTACCCGTAAGTTTCACCCTGCCGACCTAGGTGTCATGGACAACAGACCACCATCGCAGCTTTCGCCAACTGCAATTCAACTCCTTCAGAAGAAACAAATGCAAAGCATCCTCATAGGAATGAAGTTTTTCGGAGCAGGAATTGGAAGAGCTGAAGATCTGCTGCAATTCTTCTTTGGTCATAATTATGACGCTGTAGTTGAACGCCATTGTCCACAGGCCAAGGAATGGATCTCCCACAACCTTAAATCCGCTGGACAGTGAACCTCCACCATGGCACAAATTTTGCTTTGGTTGTATTCCCTATTACATCATGAGCAAGTTTCTGTTCATTTTGTTCATATTGCTGACTGGGAAGATCAAGCACATATTGCTACCTTCGGTGACGCCCCTGCCAAATGGACGGTCTACTGTGTTCAATTCCCACGCTCACGTACTTTTCACCTTGACACAGCTGCGTGGAATTGTCATACCCGGGTTGACATCCCATGGCAGCAATTGCCTCACCCTGTGGTGTTTACGGCAGCACCTATCCCGTTCCACTGCACCAACCCCAACTGCATCTGGTTTGCTGTTCCTTATGGACCCAAAGGACAATATCTGATTTGCCATCGTTTATTGGCACATTCCTATATAACCAGTGCATTGTTTGCTTTCTGTCTTGGGTTGTCGAACAAGCCTCCTGCGACATACACACGGCAGCTGGTTCTTATCCTGAACTCCATGGTTGTTTGTTTATTGACAATGAAGGTAATGTCGCCGTTGCTGCTGCACACGACTGGAAGTTTGATGACACTACAGGATACCAAACATGCCTGATCAAAGCATCTATTGACAACCGTGTCTTCAAGTACCCAGAGCATAGTGACAATCTTCCACATATTAACCCTATTGGGAAAATCAGTCAGGAACTCGCACGCAGCTGGTGTACAGACGATGCCCCCCCAGATTTTGCTTTTTTTGTTTGTTCCCTGATCGAGTGTCACCAGTAACCATGCAGCGCCTCGGGACAGTTGCGAAACCTCTGCTGCTCGAATTTCGCAATGCGTGGTCCCGGCAAATTCGAGCGTTGTACTCACTTCAATTCATGACCAAATGTCCAAAAAGCCTTCACTGCTTGCAATCACTCTCTTTTCTGCCGCACGTACTCCAGATCCCCGCGCCGTGGCCAATATTAGATATCCACACAGTGGCTAATAAATGTGGCATCCGCAGTGAATGTTTTTCCCAATCTAGACAATTCCTTGCACAAGCACTGGCCAACTCTTCTGAGTTTAGCCTCCTTTGTGCTGAAGTCCTCAAATATCGTCTAGAAAAGAAACAAGACTGCTGTACTGCCCTCCGACATTTAACCACATGGAATGTATCCGGTTGGAGAACGTTGCAATGGACTAACCCTAAGACACAAGCCATTCTCCGCCGGGCTCGGCATGGCATTGTCTGCCTCCAAGAAACCAGATGGACGGCGAGTACTGCTACAAATTTTCTCCAAACTTATCCAGGCTTTAATATTGCACACTCCCCATCGATTGTTACAGAAAATGGAGGCCTGTCTGGAGGAGTAGCCATATTGATTCCGTGCTCCTTTAGACTACTGCAAGAAATTGTTATCACACCTGGCAAACTCCTTGCCGCACAAGTTCAGACCAGAACCGATTGCTTTTGGGTGATTTCGGCCTATTGTCATCCTAGCAGCGCTAAAGAAGACTGTGAAGCGCTTGCCAAATGGTTAACTGATCATCAGGATCACCCTGACCCCTTTTTCATTGTCGGAGACTTTAATCATGGTCATCACCTCTCCCTTGACGCTTGGCACCGCATTTTAAGTTGTGCTCAGGGTGACGACATCGTCAAAGATGAACCGACCTTCTGAGGCCCTAACGGCTCGTCATCAATCGACAAAGTCATTCTTCCGACCGAATATATGAACCGTGGGCTAATCCAACATCAGGTGTTCTATGATCGTCTTTTTGAGTCTGCCGGGCATGCATGCATATCCATCCAGTTGCGCCACAGGCCACCAGTTTCTAGTAGCCCGGACCTGCCTTTACACATGACCATACCGGCAAGTGTCTTCCAACCGGGCAAGGACCGACATGACACCCGACAAGTGTGGCCGTCACTCCAATCGCTGGTTCGCCGACTTTGTCTGGTCTCCCAACCCACATTTGAATCCCTCCAAGCATTATTATGGCAATGGTGGATGTCACTCCCCAAGCGGCCCCGGGACTTCAACACTCTGAGGAAGCATCTCCAATCTGATCGACCACTTCTCAATATCTCTAAACGGTTGCTACGAGAGCTGCTGGCGGCCCTTCCAGGCTTCCGCCCTGCCCTGGAAGAATATTGCCAATCATCCACTGTAATCACGGTTCCTCGTACCTTCCTTTGGAAATGTTTCGAGCTCCTTGATCTTCAGTTGCAACAACAGCATCTTATCACAAGGAATAGAGATGAAACTACCCGCAGTCGTGGCCTAGGCACTAATGCCCCTCTGTGGCAGAGATTGAGAGCTAGCTGCCCGCGAACAGTCTTTTATAATGGTCCTATCCTGGACGGTGCAGGTAGCCAGTGCCAAACCGACCTGGACTTGTCTGCAGCCATGCTCGCCACCCGCAAGTTCTGGTTCCAACCGCCTGTTAAATATGATCCTGAGTGGACAGACTACCTGGAGCAGTACAAAGCACAAGCCCAACCCTGGCCACATGTTCCCCCACCCGGCGCAGAAGACCTAATCAGAACTGTTCTTGCCACCAACGATTCTTCCCCAGGTCCAGACGGAATACCCTATGCGGCATGGCGACTCCACCCTGGCGTGTCATCTGATGCGATGATTACGCATCTCAATGATATCTGTAGATCCTCAGTCCCCCCCCTTGCTCAGTCCAAGCATGGATCCCGAAAGCCAAAATGGGCCCCACTGCTGATAATTTCCGTCCATTGGGTATGCCATCGACATTTGAGAGAGTAATAGACGGAAGCATCGCAACAGTCATGACCAGAGCCATTGCTCCGCTACTCCACCCCTCTCAAACGGTGTTAAATGTCTTTCGCGAACCGCAAAGTGCTGTCCAATCCGTCCAATCTGTTCTTGACCAAGATGCACCATGTGCATGCCTGTCATTAGACCTTTCCAAAGCATTCGAGCGGATTAACCCCTATTGGATCTTGCAAATTTTATCAGCATGTAAAGCCCCCTGGTGGATCATCATGTACACCCGGCATATACTCCTCTTCCGAAGATGTAGGCACAAGGTCCAAGGCAAGTTGTACCCTCAAAAATGATTGTCACAGGCGTTGACATGGGTCGATCTTTTTCAGTCCTGCTCTTTTGCGTTGCCATGGACCCTGTTTTGACCTATCTCAACCGAATCCCCGGCATGCTGGCAGTTCAAGGGTATGTGGATGACACCACGATGGTGGGAGATACCACAGCCGGCATGCAATGGCTCTCAGATGCCTGGCAAGCTTGTACCCGTCTGAAATCTGCCGGCATCCAAATAGATGAACACCACTGCTGGCGGACCAGTGGAATCAATATGCATGCAGCTAGCTCTGGCCAGATCGACCAATACCCTCCATTAAAATGGACACAAAGTTTACCAGGTCATGCTACACTGCGGCAAGCATTGGTTCACAGAGCAGGGTATAGCACCACCACCATTGTGTGCCGAGCCAATTTGTTTGTGTGTCTCACCCCAGCAGAGGTTGATTTAGTCTTAGCCGGAGGGCATCTTGCTAAAATTGACCCACTCTTCCTCGTACAATGTAGTTGCTCCAACAAGTGCAGCGTACTGGTTAACCACCCAGCCTCCCAAAGTACTCTGAATGCGCTAGAATGCTCCAGCTGGGGAGCCCATCTCATTGAGGGAAAAACTACTGCGCTGGGTCTGCTACTATATGGTAAATATGCCCGTAGCCATCAAGGGTGGGCCCCAGTGGAGGAACTTATAGGCACACAAGCCATTAACCCCAAAGCCATGTCCAAAGCCAACCATCGGCTCGCCCTTTTCGCCACACCTGCTCACTCTGTGGTGCAAAGAAGCCTTGCCAATAACTGCTTTATTCTGTCCCTCAATATCTACCAAAGTACATACTTTGGCTTTAATCCGGACGACATCAATTTATACCAACAACGCTCTGCGAAACTTATCCTCGGCAGACCATGGCTGGCCGCACGGTATCTCCCACACATATTTAGGTGGTTAGGTATTGCTCCTGCGCTAGACCCAGCGGTCACACTCACTGCAGCGTGTTTGGGTTATTGGCTTAGACAGAATGGCTCTACCGCCTTTCTCTCACCGGGGTACCCGGATGTAGGGACAAGGCAAGGAGCGGTTGTCCAACGCATCTTCCGAACATGGATCCCCCTGCTCGGACTTGACACAGTCGGCAACTTGTTACGCATAACTGCAGGACAAAACACCAGGAAAAAACACTTCCAATTCCTCCGCCAGCTTAAACTCAGTCTTTACGAAGCCATCCAAGTGCATGCGCTGCAATATCTGCAGTCTAGAGTAAGCTTACAACTCCTACCAGGCGGAGTATCGTGGGCTTGGTTAACCCATTTAGCCACAGTGCCTAAACTTGCTGTTAATGGGGTTGCACGCTTTGCTGTCTTGCGGTGGGCAGTGAATGAGGATGATGATGAATGCCTTCGGCTTCGTCTTGCAGGCTCTCTTCAGGCTGAGCAGCCATGCCAGCTCTGTGGAATTCCCACCCGTTTGTACCCACTCGGACTTAATTTTGCCCCAGCCTGTGAGAGATGCTGCCATGATCACGATATCAATGCTACCACTCTGTACAGTAGTGAGAGATGGGGGATACCGGCCACATCCCCCTGGTATGCCATCGCGGAATCTACTCGGGGATCTTTTCCTATTCCTGCCTCATGGCGTGACCGTGCACGAAATCTCGCCCCCTGCGTAGCGTGCGGACATGGAGATAATTCCTCTCAACATTGGGCTCGTTTCTGTATAGTGCCTGTCCTAGTTGCCAACATCTTGTCACCTTCCCCCAACCCAGTGAAATCATTGGATCAACTAGCCCGAGTCAACACAGCTGGATGCGTGATCGCGAGCCACATTCTACATCAGTTCCGCCGACTCTTGCTTGAGCATGGAGGCATGCAACATGCGCCATCCTCAGTTCCCTTGAGCGTCCCTGAATGGTTAACCCGCCTACATGACAATGCTCTGCAAGCGATCCCAACTCGCTTCCTCCCGGAGTCTGTTTCCCCGGCTAGACCCCAGCGTGCAAGTGCAGACAACCAGACTCATCCCTGCTACATGCAAACCGCCGCCAATGAAGCAGTTACCCTCCACTCTGCAGCACTTCCCGATCTAGTTTGCACAGCTATTACATCCATTGCCCCGGATCAGCCTATCGCAGTGCTCCCACTCGGACATCCATGGCTTAGCCTAATTGCCCCAGCTCGAGCCCGGGTCGCTGGATTCCGCCCTAATGCCAAGATTGTACCAGCCTGCCCCAACTCGCCTGATTCCTTCTGTACAGTTACAGCTCTTCAATCCGTCAGTCCTAATGAGTTGATCTTAGCAATCCCTCCCGACGATACACCATCCGAACCCTCGATACAGATCGTAGGCCAATTCGATGGCAGTTGTATGCGCGAAGACACCTTAGGAGGAGCTGGATATGTCATATATGTAATAGAAGGTGGTCGGTCTCGCGTTATTGCATGTCGGTCAGTTGCTCTGCCGCTTTGTTCAGATAATATAGAAGCAGAAATCATGGCCTGTTTGTACCTGGTTGAAGAAATTTCTGTTGTCGTTAAGCAGCTTTTATCGAGCCGCGGCCTCACGCCCAAGGTGGTCATCCAAGGTGATATTCTCCCTGTCATTAAGTACTTCCAATTTGCAGGCCGTCTCCGAAGACTAGATATGCACCAACCATTGGAAAGCATTCGAGCGACCGTAAGTCTGCACCTCCCCTGTAGTCTCTTCATATACCTGCCTCGAGTTGCGAACGGCATAGCGGATGACTTGGCAGGGCAAGCCTCTCAGTTCCTTTTGGCTAAATATAGGAGTGACCCTTCTGCCTTCAATCGGAATGCTGGGCCGGTGTCCATCAAACCATCATTCCCCACGGGCCTCTTTCAGGTCGGAGGCTTTCACATTCAAAGTTTTGAACAGCCCTGGAGCCAGCCGATACTTACCCTAGTAGAGAGGCCTAGCATTGATCACGGTCTCCTCCGCAAACACGTGACCCTCCACCCCCATCACCGCCAGCTGATCGAATCCTATCTCTCCCCGTGTCTACCGCAAAACTGCAGTATTGAAATTGACTATTCCCCCAAAGCTGCCGACAACCATGGACGAAGATATTGCTGCACCATAGGAGGCCAGCGACTACCGAGAGCCGCCAGGCTTTTATTGTTCGGACGGAATCATTGCGAAATTGACCTCAAAGGGTCTTTTTATGAACTTGTCCGACGCCTGGGATTACTCTTTGCGCCAGACTTAGTACCCCTCCCAACCATCGATGAGTTTCGCGCGCAGCTAGCCCGTGACCCCTATATTCAAAAAGTAGAAGCAATCTACCCTGACACCATCAAGCAACTCCCACTGAGGATTATCAATAGCTCCCTTGATGCTACATACCGATATCTAAGCTCCCTTGTTGATGACTCCCCCAGTGCTAGTGTAAGCGCAATCCTTCGCCAACTCTGGTCTTTGAGTACAACCCTGACTACTCAGTTGCTACCGCGTTTCCGCCCAGAGTTCCTGGTCAACCATAATGACAGCGCTTTTAGATTGCTAGAGCACTTTGAAGCCATAATTGTCGAGGACACCATTCACGCCCTCATTGCCCGACACCCAACACAATCCTTGGTGTGGCTCCACGATGGGTTTTTAGTTGCTCCCCCGCCTCCTGAACAAATGGTAAGGCAAATCGAGAAAGAAGTACTGTCCAAGCATCAGCTTTTCTTCGATCAGCCATGGTTCAAAGTCACCTCCCTTGCAGCGGCGCGCAACGCATACGTAGACACCCTCAAGCATACCGCCAGTAGCCATGCCCTATCCCTCACCCGTCGTACACCCCACAATTGCCAACGTAAACAACGCAATGCTCAAGGATCGCCACACATTTGCACCACCCCCTTGGAAGCTCTTGCCAAATTGCGCGCCCGACGTGAACGCCCGACGTGAGTGAGTTGAAACGTCTGCCCGGACTTTGTTGCTGCCTCGGTGACCACAAAGCAACCATTTCTCTGTTGCTCACCTACCCGGGGCTAATTCAACCCCTAATAATGAGCCTCAGCATTTACTCCATTATAGTCACCCATGAGCATAAAGCTGCAACCCACTAAGCTGACGTGATCTTGCGGAAGGTGACCCGACCCCAAGACAGATGGCCTGCCACTGCCTAGGCAGTTCAAGGCCGCTGCAACGTAGTTATTGCTGCTTGAGACCCCCTGTGACTGCCAATTAACTTTCATCAGCTCACTACCTTATTTGTACCTACCCCCCGCCAATTTAGCTCTTATGCCTCATGAACGCTGGTCAGGTCAGGTGGGGTGGGCTCCCAGGGGTACCCTGGGTAGCTCTCCCCACTTGCGCAAGACCCATGAGGACATTTTAACACTGAACCACACGCCTCGGATAATGGAAGGCCTTTTCCATAATTAAGTGAGCTAGCTCAAAGTGTTACATGCGCACTAGCGTTAACCTGGAGGACACCAAATTGTGGGCGACCTTCTGTTGCCCACCAATTATATGGCACTCCCAGGTGATTAAGTAGTCCCCCAGAAAGGACCCAGTTTCAGCCGCTCACTGAGCATCAGCTAACCCTAAATATCACCCTGCAGATGCTATTAGGTTGCCAAGCTGTACTAACTGTTCAACACGGCCGTGTCCACCTCACAGTTTGATTACTGGTGTATCTCACAGTATAGTTCCACGCTGCTTTGAGCTCCTGCTTGCTTACTTCTGAATGTCCAGAGGGAATCAACTTCCCACCCAGGGGAAAAGGTGGGAGAAAAAAAAAAGAGTTACGTTTTCTCTCTGCACTCCAGCTCCTCAGCCAACACAGGCATCGCGAAGCAGAGTGCAAAACAGTTTGCCCTGAGAGGATGGACTAGCGGTGGGACAATTTTTATGTCGCACTTTCTTCTCAACCTGTTGGACAGTTCCGTCACTAGAGGTGTCCTGAGAATGCGCAATCAAGCATCTTTGTTCAATGGCACCCGTGCAATTGCCATAAGACCCTTTCTGTTCCCAAGGGTACCTTGGGTAATGGAGAAGGTTACAGCGACCCGCATCGAGGTGCTCAGGCCCCTTCGGACTGATATAAAGCACAAAAAACAGTAGTAATCACTTGCTGTATTTGAATCTCGTTTTCTGTCTGTCCGTAGGAAAGCCTGGTAACATGCCATATTCTCCGACCCTCCGATGTACCCGCGCATTGTAATCCACTGCACAGTCATAAGCTTATTGTTTAGGTTTTGGATTTTTTGTTTCGGGCCTTTCTATCCGGGTGCCGTACCAACTGGTCAGGCGCAGTAGTTCAAGCGGAGCAACACTGCCCTTCAGCGTTACGTGCCACTCAAATTGTTACCTTTGTCGAATGGAGCATATCATAGTAAAAACGAATGGATGACACTTCCCTGTCCACGCTGTCAGATGCCAGCAAATGCTGGGTAGTTATTGCTGACTCGCACGTCCCAGGGAAAGATATATCTTCTCTGCTCTAACCATAACGGTATCCATCAGCACACTACCCAAGCGCTCAACTCCTAATCTCCCACCTTTGTAGCCAACCCTATTGGTGGATGTTTCATAAAACTGGCCAAATGATTAAAGGCTGCTCCCAGGGATAACTGTTGCCCATTTGTCATACGTCCAGTTTACCACATTGAAGAGGGCCCTTTATAACGATATACATGGCACACCCTTGCTCCTGATAGTTATTGCCGTGTTGGAAGCATCGCCATGCTGAGCAAACGCCTATACTTAGAGTTGTTTCTCACTATCACCTTACCAACCAGCGCACTATCTCAGCCTAGTTGTAGAACTCCCGTCAATGCGGCTATAAGAAATTCCGTAGAATCGTTAATTGAATGGGGGTTGCTCCCGGGTGATGGACATCACTTTCCACACGACACCGCAGAAGATCAATGGCCATGCACCACCGACGCAAGACAGAGAAGTACCACAATGACGCCTCCCTCGTGCAGTGTGATAGAGCCGGTAGGACATTATGTGCTGCCAAGTTAAAGTAGATAGTGCTCTCGCCGCCCATGGCACCTCATACTCAAAGCTTGATAGAGCTTAGAGGGCTAGCAGTGTAGGACAGCTGCTGTTCCCAAGGGTACCTTGGGTAATGGCGAGATTTTTAACTACTACTCTGATAAGCGGCGCACTGCTCCGAACCGGTGCCATCATAGTGTCCTGTACTTAATTCGCGCCGACACAGCCTTTGCCTTGCCCCATATGCCAGATGGCGGCATGCAGCTGCGAAGCTCTCTTCGGTCAGCAAGTCCTAGCGCTGGTGTCCTGGACGGAGTTTAACCAAGGCACCAGGCATGGGTTTGCGATAGCTCGCATTCATGTGCGCCAAGTAGGCAGCTCGTGAACGGGCTTGCTTTTGTCTGCCAAAGCACATGGCCTAAGGATCAGGTTTTTGGGCTACAAGCGTAGCTCCTAAATCCATTAGAACGGAACAGCGCCAACTCCATGGGCTTCAACAATCAGTGACAGGTAGCTGGCAAGGTTTTCTGGCAAATAAGTTCTTGCACAGACCAGCCTCTCGGACAAGCCACCTTTTCGGACATCGCAAGATTTCTCAACGAGGATCAAGGACCATTTTTAATGTTGATGGAAGTACTTCCGCGCATCGATGAACTCAGGCCCCTTCGGATTGGTACATGGCACAGAAAGGAGCTGTGGCCACGGTGAAATCTCCAGTTGCCGCATTTCAATCGGAATCGCCATCTGTCCGAAGGAAAGACGTGGAAGATGCTATCTTCCTAGACCCTCTGTTGTACCCGAAAATAGTATTTTACCGCATGGTCTCAATGTTTTTACCATTTTTCGGGCATATCCATTCGGATGGTTTTGATTGCGAGCCCTTTGCAAATCCTGAGTGGCCATTTGATTATTCAATAATTTTTCAGAGGTTGATGAACTCTTCAGACATGCTGAAAGCAGTTGCTGCACTGGCTGGTGCTTCCTAATTACTGGTGCCATAGCTCCGGCCAGCATCTTGCTATTAACTTATCATTGCTTGTCTACTTTTTTGGTTGCAAAGCTCAACAAATTGACTGCAAAATAGTTTATCTCCCTGTAACCTAGAGGGACTATGTAGGACCTCAATTACTGGACACTGCTAAGGACCAAAAGTCTGCGTGAGATGGAAAGTTCACTCCCTTAGAGCATCCCATTGTGCGTTAAGTAGACAGCTCGCTTACAGGAGTGCTTGTTTCTGCCAAGGCCCATGGACTAAGGGAACAGTCTACTGGATACGAGCGGGGCACCTTGAGGGAAGTACGTTCCAAAATCCAAACAACAGAGCAGTACTAACTCCATGGGCTTCCACAATCAGAGAATGGTAGCTGTTGGTTTCTGTCTGTACAGTTAAATTCTTCCCATGCCAGCCATTATCCCCCCTGCCTAAACATAGCCAACTTACCAGTGGATGTAGCTGATTAGGGCCGCCCACTATGCTTAGCAACCGTCCGCCATTGTAAGGTAATTATACCCCATCAGTGTACCCTTATCCCTGGTTCTGAGCCAAAGGGGTGTCTATCTAGTCATTGGCTGCCCTTAAGTAATATCTGGTTGATGGCACGACACTAAATACCACTACAGTATAGCAACGGCTTACACGATTGCCCCTCCACTGCCGCAGTCCAATCTAGGTCCCCCGGTATGCGGGACGCTGGGAACGGTCGAATAGCCACTATGGCCCCAAAGCATACTATTGGCACGTTGCATTAGGAGGTGCTCCAAGTGATATTACTTGTGTATTTTTGTCATTGCGTCCGTGAATTTGGGCTAGAGCTTACCCGCCTCTGTGTTTCCTGTCCACTGCCCTGCCTGCAACAAGGCGTCCATCCGCGCTGTGCGGCAATTCGGACCTTCTCCATGCACAGGGCAGCACGTAGCGCAACTGCTGACCATGTTCGTGCCTTACTCCAGCAGCTCCTTTTCGTCCATCGTGTTAAACTTTTGGCCACGAGATTGCAGTACCAGTTGGAGGAAACCATGGATGACCTGGACGACATAGGGTTTGACGAGCAAGTGCTAAGCGGAGTATTACGAACCGCCCACCTGGAGATAAGTGGATTTATCACCCGTTGTGACCAAGCGATGCTCACGACGGAACAACGCATCCTGCGTATACTAATACGATGAAGTGCCGAGCAGCAATGTACAGATAGAAGTTTCTGACCTGGATGCACTGAGTGCCAACCTGCCGCCAAGAAACAGTCAATGCAGTCAGCACTCCGTACTCCCTCGAAACCGCCAGTGAACCCCTCGAACAAGTGAAGTGTCACATTGTAGGTACATCCCCCTTATTAAGGGATAAAGCTGATTGAAACTGCTTCACGTACTTTAAATCATTTACGTAAGTAGTCCCTCATGCCCTCACCCCCCACTGTGCCCCCCACATCAGGCCTAGTAGGAACACGACACATGTGTCTCTCATCCCCCCACTGTTCCCAAGGGCACCTTGGGTAATGGTGAGGGTTCAGCTCTGCTTTCACTCTACAAGTTACTCATCTCACATGGTTCGCACACTCATGATTATCACCCTGGTTTAAACATCCTGACGGTCATATATCCTCTCAACAATGCGTCCTCCTTGCTGACAATGCTCCTCAGGGTCTACCGTCTATAGCATATCTTGCACCGATAGCCACCCTCCTGTGTCATGCTTTGCTGCCCCTGCCACTTGCTCCACTCCTTGCTACTCCCCTCTGTGTCTTATGCCTCTACAACTGAACCACAATGCACCTCACTCCAACCCAGTCACCGGCAACATGTTGCATACACTTCCCACCACAGCAGTGGTTGTTTTTTGTTTAACTTATGCTTGAACCGAACATGACTCACTGTCTCCGTCAGCAGCCGTTGGCTCAAACTGCGAGGACACCGCACCTGCATAAGCCAGAGTTGCCTGGGTCCTCCTTGACCCCATTTTTATTTCAGTTGCTCGCCCGTTCATACATTCAAGCCAACACGGGGTTCTCGTTGTTTGGCCGCTGCCCGCAATAGCGAGTGGTTCCTGTCGTTTGGTCCAACCATATGCCACGCAATAGCCTCCACTCCGGAGAGTGCTGCCACTGCAGGGTACCTGTTGCTGGTATGCCGAAGCCAAATCCCTTTCCGTCTGGCCCAATCCGTGTTTCCGATCAACACTTACTGGACATGTCGGCTGGAATGAATTGGGACATGCGAGATGCCAGCAACGTTCGCTTCCTTGTAGTGAGAGGCACAATATGGGTAGGAGATTGCCAAACAACATATAATTTTACGCTGGTGGAATACCAATTGTATATCGACGAGGTACCATGGCTTATCTTTTCTACTCTTGCTGATGCCCTTGAGAAAGAGTTTGAACCCAGCTTTTGGGATACCGTTAACTACAGTCGGAAAGAGCGGTGGGGTTTTCTGGAACCACCCTGGGATGGACAAGCCTACGGTGTTGCGCCACCGTATACCAAAATTCGATTATCCATCTTTAATAATGTCGCTCATACCATGCGTGTCGTGCAACCTTTTGTGTGGAACCATACCCACCTGAAAGTTCACCCGAACGGAGCAATGATTTTCTGAGCAAAAGAGATTAGCTTTCCTGCTGCCTTTGATCGTGGAGGCCCATGAGCTGCTACCGCCTAAGCCACTGTTCTGGGTTAATGATGACAATACCATCCCATTGTGGAGAACCACCCTGTGGGTGCATGAAGAAACTATACAGTGGTTAGCTGAGACAGGAGAGCCATACCCAACTGAATTGCGCGATGAAATTCAGCCACGCATTAACCAACTCAAACCTTCTCAGCATGCGAAGCGTGCACAACCTCCGCCTCCACCGCTACCAACAAGGTGGACGGAACGAACTGCAGCAAAACAGCCAGTACAAACACTGCAAGCAACTACTCCACAGGATCCTAAGGGTACTCAGAGCACGCCACAACAAGTGGCTGACCGAGAACGGCAATATATGGAATTGCAGTCTATTATTGCTCAAGCAAACCAACGGACGTTAGCAGACAGCCGACCTGCGGATGTCAAGCAAACCCAAAAACCAGCCAATTTGCTGGCCGCAAGTCAACGAAGCACAGACAACGCGGCAACCGCCGTATCGACCAATCCCAGTACAGACGTGGTGGCAGAAGCTTCACCTCCACAACAAAGCAATCCGCCAGCTAAAATCAGTGCACAATCATTATTTAGCCAAAGACCAGGCCCACCATCGACCCTACCCGCGAACAAACCACAAACGGATACCCCGGGTACCGGCGTGTTATCCTCCGACCTCCACTCTGCAACTCACAGCAAAGATGACGAACAGCAGCAACCTCCAGAGCAGCCCGCAGCTAACGACGACACACCGACAGAAGAATCGTCGCCTGCGGATACACCAAATGAATCGCCAGAGACTCAAGCAACTGACACCGCTGGTGCTAGCAGCCCTGAGCCTGCCAGCGAATCCAGGCAGGACGTCGACCTCACCGCAGCGGACATCCCGACTTTACAGAACATGGAGAAGACAGCCTGTGAAAGAGTGGCCTTCCATGAAACGCGGCTTATCAGTGCTCGCGAGCATCTGACGCGTATCAGGAAGCGTCTTAAAAGAATGCAAGATGGCCAATCACCAGGCACTCCGCAAGCCTCGCCTGTCGTAGATATGGAAATGGAAATTATTGACTGATCCAACCTGCAGACAGCTAGCACTGCGTGCACCTGACTGTGTGAAACCACCTGATCAGTGCCATTCCTAATGCCGCCTACCCCACAGATGCGCCAAGAGAAAAGCAGCTGCGTGCCAGGGTAATACCCCCTGAACCTACCTTATGGGAGAGTACCCACTCAAGTATGACCCCCACAAACCAGAGTAAGGGGATTTATGGGGATTCTTTTCTACTAAGCTGTTTTGGTTAGGCGTGTGTCCCAGGTCCTGTCGCCGTCAGTCATCTCAACTCCTGTCGAACTAACATCTACTTTGGGCAAAGAAGGTTACATGAATTGTCATTGTAAATTGTTTGCACTGCAGCTTTTGTGGCTCCACTAGTTCTTATAGCTAGGTCAGCCATCCGACATCAATTCGCACACCAAGGTGATAGTCAAACCTTGATTGTTTTGTTTCCTCTTTTGTTTCACTTCCAACGACTGGCCCCGCAACGGGGAACCCCGACCCCGGGTGCCGGGCGTTCGGGGTTTCCCTATCCTTGCCAATCCAGTTGACACATTTTGCACTCCCTGCCCAGATAGCATCCACTATTTCCGGCTAGTCACTTGGCACCTGACACCCGGGTACCGGTTGTTCAGGGTCAAGCCTGCGCCAGCATGCTACAACAGCTTATGGCACCAAACAGGTTCATTTCATTGGCGTCGCCTGACCCTGACGACTCAGATACAGACATCGAACCAACAGAACCAACCGTCCCAGATAAAACAGTCGAGGATGTGTCAGTGGACAGCGAAACGGAATACTTTGACGCCCTCGAGACAGATGACGACACTCCATATTTCCAACAAGGGGCTGAGCCTCCCCCAAGGGAGCAGTGGGAAATTGCCGCACCTATCGATTTCTTCGATGTACAGGGGGTCTCACAAATAAGCCACCAGCTCGATGAACTTTTCCTCTCGGAAAAAGAAATTGAAACCCCACTCGGTATGGACGATATCAAACAAAGGTGGAAATGGGCCGATGTCGGCTCTTGTCGAATGCCCCGGTCACCCCTGACATACCCAGCAATCATGGTGGACGAAGGGAACGGAATCCGACGCCCCGCAGCCAGCCAGGTCCACCATAGGAAGCTCTTCCAGTGGATAATAGATAATCTCTCATGGTTGCCACAGTATGCCACCGTTTATGTTTATGTGGACAACCGCAAACTGTCAGGCACTGATCCTCCAGCCTACTGGCCGCATTTCGCGCCCTGGATCAAAGGCAGATGTACAGTTACTGGCCCCTACCGGGAGAAAACGACCGCTATCCATTTTCCCATCAATGCTGACACAGGTTTGCATCAGGTCCACTATACCTGGGCTGGTGCTGCAGCCTTGGAGGCGCTGTGCCTAATGTTTCCCACTGTAAATTTTGCACTAATCGACTCCGACTGCGTGCCGACCTCATTGTTTGAGATAGCCGAACTAGTCAACCTTATGACGGACAAGGCAAGCAGAGCCGAAGCAATGCAACACAACACAATGGCCAGCTCTAACCAGTGCCCACCTGCAGTGCTCCTCGAATAGCCCACCCCGCCAACCGCAGATCAGCAGATGATTGGGTCACCGCACTCCAAGATAGCCGAGCCAGTTTCCTAGCTACAACCGCTGTGCCAGAAGACCCCGCGGAGGCGATGAGAGGCGGACTACTTCTCACCCCTTTACTAGGATGTAAAGCCAGAACCCCGCTTGACTGGACACATGCATGGGCAATGCTAGGCGAATGGGCTGGAGCCATTGCATTCCCCATCCCGGAGCAAGGAGAATGGCCGCGTCACGGAGATGGCCGATACCTCAGACCGGACTTTGTCGAGCGGACCCCGCCCTTCCTTACCTGGGCGCGCCCTATATTCGAGCAAGGTGCACTCTCCCCTATGTCTGTTTTCCCAGCCGACTTCCCCATACTCTGTCTCCCAGGAGACAAATTGTTCCAGAGCAAGGAGTTAGCCAGAGGGTATAGCCTGCCACCGATAGTGCACGCCTTCCATGGGAGTAAAGTAGGCCTGGGACACCAACTTCAACAGTGGTTATTTTACACTCCACAAAGAAGCGCAGTAAATTTGGTAAACGTATCGCAAACTTCCAAAAACATAAACCGACGTGGTCTCGCTCACAAAATAAAATATTCGCAAGGTGGACATGCAGTGGAAAACCGGAAGACGCAGCAGCACTTCTTTTTCACAGGGGAATAAGTCAGCACCTTCCGACCTCCAGGGCCGAAGGGTGTGGCCTTTTTTAAAAGACCGTTGTAGGAAGGAAAAATTGAGAGGGTGGGAAAAAACAATTCGCGTGAGCGAATAAGGGAGGGAAAGACGAAATTTTTCCGTCAAAACAGAGGTAAAACCCTCCCACCCAACCCTTGAGATGGAATATTTCAGACGAAACATAAAATTCATCATTTCCAAAAAAGGAAGTTTGGTTTATAAAAACATTTACTGCGCACGAGCAAAGCAGGTTTGTCAAAAAGTTTGGTTCTCAAAAAGAAGCAAACGCCAAACCGATTTGCTCAGAAGTTTGTTGCGTGTGCAAATAAGGGAGAGTTTCTCATAGAGAAACTCACTACTTATTTTACACTCCACAAAGAAGCGCAGTAAATTTGGTAAACATATCGCAAACTTCCAAAAACATAAACCGACGTGGTCTCGCTCACAAAATAAAATATTCGCAAGGTGGACATGCAGTGGAAAACCGGAAGACGCAGCAGCACTTCTTTTTCACAGGGGAATAAGTCAGCACCTTCCGACGCAGGCCCTTAAACAAGAAAACAACCAAAACACCAACCACAAAATCACCCAGGGCCACATCACAGGGTGCTGAAGCAACACAGCTCAATGCGGAAACCAGGGATCCCCCCAGCCAGGATCCCCGAGATCTCAAAGAGCAGCCATCATGGCATAATATAGCACCAAAACACTTAGAAGCAAACACCGTCAACGCCGGGTCACAACAAAGTGGTGAGAAGCTACCGCAGTGAAACAGGAAAGTGAAACGTGGTCTAAGGTGAAAAAGACGGCGCGGTAGCAGCACTCAGGTACCCTCAGAGTCCGCTCAGTACTGCTTTTCCAATCATCATATTGCACCGAAATTGTTAGTGGCACTACCATGCTAGTGCTCTTGCATTGCATCTTCGTGATATGGGAGAAAATACCCACATATGGGAGTTGCAGTGCACTTTGGCGGAGTATACCACTTTCAAAACTGGATCCAATGCGATCGAGTTCGCGAAGGGCGAGCTCGACCGCATGGATGCAGGCTTGCAAGCGTTGCGCAGCTTGAGCGGTCAACTTGGCAGGTGTTGAAATCAACTGCATTAGATGCGGTCAATGATCATGGTAGCTTGCTTAGTTACATTGGTGTAGGAATACGAGCGTTTTTTTCTGCCCAGGGACCAGGTCTATCCTCAAAGTGCTCAAAAGAGGTTCTAGACAGGCAACTTGTGTCAGCTGTGTTAAGGTCTTCAGTCCGGTACTGTTGTACGCTCGCATGCATGAGCTGTAGCTGTCGACTAATCACTTCTCGTTCTGTAACGTTGGCACGGGCTTCTAGTCGAATGCGCAGACTTCTTAAGCAACAGCAGGCTGTGCGAATGTCTCTGCAGTCTTGCTCGTTGATAACACCTGCAAGGAGTTCCGTTTGCTGCAATACGGCGTGGGTGTCTTCCAAAGTTCTGAGAGTGTTCGTCAGTCTGTGCACATAGTCCTGCAGTAAGAGGAGATCCTGTGCCTCCTTGTGAATCTGGGGTTCCTGAGGCAGGCATACTACTTCGTTTGATTGCACGGAGCTCATATGGTCGGGTGACATTCAAGCAATGCAGGTACTGGATTGCCTGAGCAAGACAGCAACGGGCGCCATGGCTTGATGTGCTTTGACATCTCACTACACTACCATGCAACGTTTAAAGACACAAAATGACAAACAACCCATAACAGGATAATTAGTATAAACGCCCCCCCCGCCTCCCGTCCCATGCTCGATTCTGCATACTGAGAACATGGTAGCCGCAGCGGGCAGTAATCAACCATGAGTACCCCATGGTGACAAAGCCCCTCAACTTTACTGTCACCAATATATCCTGTGCTGGCAATCCTATGCTGGCTCCAGCATGTCGACTGGAAAAGGGATAGTAGCAGGCAGTTATCAACCATGAGTACCCCATGGTGACAACGCCGTTCAAGTTAGTTGAAGTTGGATGCTGATTGCTCTTCGTGGAACTTGGGTACTTTGTGTCATTTGGTGCGTTTTATTGGAACTGTTCGTGTGGTGTAGTGCGAAGGTCTCGACTGCTACTGGCACCACTCGCGCTCGCAGTGGCAGAGGGTGGCTCACTACTCTCCGCAGGTTTCATCATTTGGGCTATGAGCGGGTGAGTATGCTTATCGCGCAGGATGTGTGTCATTTCGCGGGTGAATGCCGCAGGGTCATCAACTAATTGCTTTGCTTCCTCCAGTGGCTTGTCCAGAACAATGGCAATAAGCATTTCCCCGCCATCTTTGTGGATGATGGTCGGTCGTCCAGCTTGTATCTCGGCAAGGATTGCTACTGCTTGTTTTTGCACAGAGTACGCTCCCATTCTTCCAGTGCCCTTTGCGCTAGGGTATCAGTCTGTGGTGGGGCTTTCAGGGCAGCTGGTGTTCCTAACGCTTGTATGAAGGGGCTGTCCGGAGGAATGGGGGCGGAAAATGCCGAATGGCCGATACGGCACGCTGAAGGTCATCTGCCTGTACTTCATAGGAAGCGGTCGTTTTTTATTTACTGCAGGTTCGGAGTCAGCCCATAGCTGTTCCAGCGTATATCCAGGTTTTGGTTCCATTACTTGCGGTTCCACACTGCATGATGGGACCATTGAGGCGCGTCATGGTTGATTTCAACAGAGTCTCGTTTCATGTCGTATTCCTTGAGCATATCGTCTAATTCTTGCAAACTAGCAGTTCTGTGAATGCAACATTGTCTGGCAGCGCCATCGATGTGGAGTGGCCATCCTACTGGCATTTGGGAGTCTTCCAGGAGCCCATCGCCATTTTGCTCTATGATTGTACCCAACATGGGGACATCAATAGTTGCTTTCAGGCTGACTTGTGCGTGTTTGCACTTCCATGTATCAGGTGCCAACAGGCCCCTGCTAGCCAACAGCTCAAGCGACTGGAATTGCGGTTGGTCAGTCGCTGGTAACACTTCTTCTTTGATGACTAACTTGAGACCATGAAGTGGCTGGACTTGCTCCTTGTGAGGGTCTTGAGATTGCTGAGAGGTAGGGTCCTTAGGTGTTGTGTCCTCAAACCAAGTAGGGCGGACTGACTGGACTCCTATGGGGCTGCCAGAACTCACAGTTTTGATGCTGTCTCTGCGTAGGCTATGATAGACAGGCGGGATCATCCATGCTGGCACCAAGACTGTGATGAACTGCACATTCCAAATGACCTGCAAATTCTGCGGCTTCACTTCAGGCGTGATGCATCTTACCTGGCCATCGATCACTCTGGTATATGACTCAGAGCGGTCAAAGGACGCTGTGACTTTCAGGCCTAAGTAAAGTTCCCTGAACCAGTATTCCTTGAGCATCATAAAGGAAAGATGAGGTGCCCTCACTTCCAATACGTGCGATGCTGGGATTAACAGAGTTACCATCCATTCAGCTAAGAATTCAATCATCTTGACTTCGAGTTTGGGGAGGATGGCTTGAACAGAGGGCGCCTGCAATGTCCGGAACATGTTTACGTGAGGGAAGTCCTACTGTGCGCTTGGCGTACTCGTCCGCAAAATAAAGTCTGCACTATTTTAAGACCCATTGGCTCGGTTTCTCCATATCGATGGTAATTTTGGCTAAGGGCCATGGTCTGGGAGCGTCGATAGGCAATACAATAACTCAGAGGTGAGGTCTGCTGAGATTACTGGGAGGGCTTCTCCTTGTGGGCGATAATCAACAGGAGGTCCAACCATGCCTTTACTTCTTTGCGTGTGGGTGCGAGCGGCACTTTGCACAGCTTGGATGGTGGTTTCGTATTGGTGACCATGGCTCTCAGGTATTTACATGCGCGGACAGCTGCTTTTCTTGTGCTCGGGCCATCCTCTGGCTGGTTCTTGGCGGCTACTGCAAGAATGTCCCTCGCTTCTTCTTCTGGCGACCGTTGGGGCTCCGCATCAGGTGTAGATGCATCAGGAGCGGTACCTTGAACTGGTGCCTCTGCTGCGCGTGGCAGGTGGTCTGGGATTGGCAAGTTTGGGTGTAATCGCCATCCATCAAAGAAATATATGCCAGGCAGCGACAGGATCTCCTGGTCTGGGCCTGTCTGCGCTACTACATTCCCGGTGCGTGCTTTATACAGTCCTGAAGGTAGGCACACGTATGTGGGAAAGGGTGTGCGATCAGCAGCATAGGCATATAGGACGACTTCGGAGAAAGGGAGATGTTGCTTGGGGAGCCACTTGTGTTGGGTTCGCAAGCCTGCTTGAATTTCTTGGAAGCGCGCTCTGTCCAACCAGCGAAGGTCTGACCCTCGGACCAATATCAAACGGTACCTTGCTCGCTTTACCTCATCAGCATGCTGATCGTAGTATTGGTTGGCGATAGCGAGGGGCGGGTATTCCCAGTTTGGTGGTGAATTCAGTGACCGACGGCTTAATTGCGCAAGATTCTCTTGTACTGGGTCAGGGTCAAATTCTGGCCACTTCCATGTCGTTTCTCCCCTCCGCAGGCCCCCGATGCCGTAGGCGATGGTGGCAATCACCTGTGCCATGCCCATGAGCCCCATCATGTCCAGAGGTGAGACTAGCAAG
>CAMXCT020002754.1:0-88000 GCA_947184155.2 Cladocopium goreaui | reverse complement strand
TGTGGCGAAGGGTGCGTTTTGGTGGCTTGCAGCACCACCTCTAGCAACACGACCGGCAGCAGCAGCAGGAGCAGCAGCAGCAGTCCCAGCAGCTGCAATCGCCGTTCCGTCCTTCAGTAGCATGGTGTTTCGGTGTGGCGAGGGCTGCAATCGCTGTTTTTACCAGAATCCAGAAGGGACGTCAAGCCCCGGGGCAGCATGTTTTTGGAGGTCGTTCCGTCCTTCAGGGCCATGGTGTTTTGCTGTTTCGCGACCGCCCGCTAGGACTTTGTTGTGGAGCTGCTTTGAGGGCATGGGAGCTGCACTTTGGAGCTGGTTTCTTGTTGGTTCAGAAGGCACCGTTAGGCACCACCAGCAGCAGCAGCAGCAGGCCCAGCAGCTGCAAGCAGCTTGTTTTGCTGCCGGGAGCTGCGGCAGCAGCCAGAGCAGCGGCCGTGGCCAGTGGCAGCGGCTCTTAAAAAGCGGGAAATGTGATACAGTAATTTCCGCACCAACAGCAAGCTTTTTGTAGGATTTCAGAAGGGACGTTTCGGCCCCGGGAAACGTACATTTTGGACTTGGTTCGTCCTTTAGGGCCATGGTGTTTTGCTGCCGGGAGCTGCAGCAGCAGCCACAGCAGCGGTGGTGGCAGTAGCAGCGGCAGCAGTGAGTTTAGGAGCCGCAGTAGCAGTAAGGTAAAAAACTGATTATAATAACTTTCCGCACCAGCAGCTCTTTGTAGGATTTCAGAAGGGACGTTCCGACCGCAGGACGTATATTTTGGACTCGGTTCGTCCTTTAGGGCCATGGTGTTTTGCTGCCGGGAGCTGCAGCAGCAGCCAGAGCAGCAGCCGTGGTGTTTTGCTGCCGGGAGCTGCGGCAGCAGCCAGAGCAGCGGCCGTGGCAGTAGCAGCGGCTCTTAAAAAGCGGGAAAATGATAATTTCCGCACCAACAGCAAGCTTTTTGTAGGATTTTGTAGGATTTCAGAAGGGACGTTCCGGCCCCGGGAAACATATATTTTGGACTCGGTTTGTCCTTTAGGGCCATGGTGTTTTGCTGCCGGGAGCTGCGGCAGCCAGAGCAGCGGCCGTGGCAGTAGCAGCGGCAAGCTTTTTGTAGGATTTCAGAAGGGACGTTCCGGCCCCGGGAAACGTATATTTTGGACTCGGTTCGTCCTTTAGGGCCATAGTGTTTTGCTGCCGGGAGCTGCGGCAGCAGTTAGGGCAGCGGCCGTGGCAGTAGCAGCGGCAAGCTTTTTGTAGGATTTCAGAAGGGACGTTCCGGCCCCGGGAAACGTATATTTTGGACTCGGTTCGTCCTTTAGGGCCATGGTGTTTTGCTGCCGGGAGCTGCAGCAGCAGCCAGAGCAGCGGCCGTGGCAGTAGCAGCGGCAGCATGTGAGTCCAGCAGCAGCAGTAGCAGTAAGGTAAAAAACTGATTAATAAAATTGTAAAAAAATGATACTTTCCGCACCAGCAGCAAGCTTTTTGTGAAGGGACGTTCCGACCGCAGGACCATGGTGTTTTGCTGCCGGGAGCTGCAGCAGCGACCAGGCAGTAGCAGCGGCAGCAGTGACTCCAAGAGCAGCAGTAGCAGTAAGAAACGCACATTTTGGACTCGGTTCGTCCTTTAGGGCCATTGTATTTTGCTGCCGGGAGCTGCGGCAGCAGCCAGAGCAGTCTTAAAAAGGAAAAAATGATAATTTCAGCACCAACAGCTTATGGGTGTTTATGGATGTTTATGGTAGATACATCTAGTTACTATGGTTCTTAAAGCAAGCTATAACTGGGGGGGCACCACCTTGTAATCTCTAAGAATGGCAAGCGGTTCGTCCTTTAGGACCATGGTGTTTTGCTGCCGGGAGCTGCAGCAGCATCCAGAGCAGCAGCCGTGGCAGTAGCAGCGGCAGCAGTGACTCCAACAGCAGCAGTAGCAATAAGAAACGCACATTTTGGACTCGGTCCGTCCTTTGGGGCCATGGTGTTTTGCTGCCGGGAGCTGCGGCAGCAGCCAGGGCAGCGGCCGTGGCAGTAGCAGCGGCAAGCTTTCTGTAGGATTTCAGAAGGGACGTTTCGGCCCCGGAAAACGCACATTTTGGACTTGGTTCGTCCTTTAGGGCCATGGTGTTTTGCTGCCGGGAGCTGCAGCAGCAGCCACAGCAGCGGTGGTGGCAGTAGCAGCGGCAGCAGTGAGTTTAGGAGCCGCAGTAGCAGTAAGGTAAAAAACTGATTATAATAACTTTCCGCACCAGCAGCTCTTTGTAGGATTTCAGAAGGGACGTTCCGACCGCAGGACGTATATTTTGGACTCGGTTCGTCCTTTAGGGCCATGGTGTTTTGCTGCCGGGAGCTGCAGCAGCAGCCAGAGCAGCAGCCGTGGTGTTTTGCTGCCGGGAGCTGCGGCAGCAGCCAGAGCAGCGGCCGTGGCCAGTGGCAGCGGCTCTTAAAAAGCGGGAAATGTGATACAGTAATTTCCGCACCAACAGCAAGCTTTTTGTAGGATTTCACAAGGGACGTTTCGGCCCCGGGAAACGTACATTTTGGACTTGGTTCGTCCTTTAGGGCCATGGTGTTTTGCTGCCGGGAGCTGCGGCAGCAGCCAGAGCAGCGGCCGTGGCCAGTGGCAGCGGCTCTTAAAAAGCGGGAAATGTGATACAGTAATGTGATACAGTAATTTCCGCACCAACAGCAAGCTTTTTGTAGGATTTCAGAAGGGACGTTTCGGCCCCGGGAAACGTACATTTTGGACTTGGTTCGTCCTTTCGGGCCATGGTGTTTTGCTGCCGGGAGCTGCAGCAGCAGCCACAGCAGCGGTGGTGGCAGTAGCAGCGGCAGCAGTGAGTTTAGGAGCCGCAGTAGCAGTATGGTAAAAAACTGATTATAATAACTTTCCGCACCAGCAGCTCTTTGTAGGATTTCAGAAGGGACGTTCCGACCGCAGGACGTATATTTTGGACTCGCTTCGTCCTTTAGGGCCATGGTGTTTTGCTGCCGGGAGCTGCAGCAGCAGCCAGAGCAGCAGCCGTGGTGTTTTGCTGCCGGGAGCTGCGGCAGCAGCCAGAGCAGCGGCCGTGGCCAGTGGCAGCGGCTCTTAAAAAGCGGGAAAATGAGATACAGTAATTTCCGCACCAACAGCAAGCTTTTTGTAGGATTTCAGAAGGGACGTTCCGGCCCCGGGAAACATATATTTTGGACTCGGTTCGTCCTTTAGGGCCATGGTGTTTTGCTGCCGGGAGCTGCGGCACTGCGGCAGCAGCCAGAGCAGCGGCTGTGGCAGTAGCAGCGGCAAGCTTTTTGTAGGATTTCAGAAGGGACGTTCCGGCCCCGGGAAACGTATATTTTGGACTCGGTTCGTCCTTTAGGGCCATAGTGTTTTGCTGCCGGGAGCTGCGGCAGCAGTTAGGGCAGCAGCCGTGGCAGTAGCAGCGGCAAGCTTTTTGTAGGATTTCAGAAGGGACGTTCCGGCCCCGGGAAACGTATATTTTGGACTCGGTTCGTCCTTTAGGGCCATGGTGTTTTGCTGCCGGGAGCTGCAGCAGCAGCCAGAGCAGCAGCCGTGGCAGTAGCAGCGGCAGCATGTGAGTCCAGCAGCAGCAGTAGCAGTAAGGTAAAAAACTGATTAATAAAATTGTAAAAAATGATACTTTCCGCACCAGCAGCAAGCTTTTTGTGAAGGGACGTTCCGACCGCAGGACCATGGTGTTTTGCTGCCGGGAGCTGCAGCAGCGACCAGGCAGTAGCAGCGGCAGCAGTGACTCCAAGAGCAGCAGTAGCAGTAAGAAACGCACATTTTGGACTCGGTTCGTCCTTTAGGGCCATTGTATTTTGCTGCCGGGAGCTGCGGCAGCAGCCAGAGCAGTCTTAAAAAGGAAAAAAATGATAATTTCAGCACCAACAGCTTATGGGTGTTTATGGATGTTTATGGTAGATACATCTAGTTACTATGGTTCTTAAAGCAAGCTATAACTGGGGGGGCACCACCTTGTAATCTCTAAGAATGGCAAGCGGTTCGTCCTTTAGGACCATGGTGTTTTGCTGCCGGGAGCTGCAGCAGCATCCAGAGCAGCAGCCGCGGCAGTAGCAGCGGCAGTAGTGACTCCAACAGCAGCAGTAGCAATAAGAAATACACATTTTGGACTCGGTCCGTCCTTTAGGGCGTGTTTTGCTGCCGGGAGCTGCGGCAGCAGTTAGGGCAGCGGCCGTGGCAGTAGCAGCGACAAGCTTTTTGTAGGATTTCAGAAGGGACGTTTCGGCCCCGGAAAACGTACATTTTGGACTTGGTTCGTCCTTTAGGGCCATGGTGATTTTGCTGCCGGGAGCTGCAGCAGCAGCCACAGCAGCGGTGGTGGCAGTAGCAGCGGCAGCAGTGAGTCCAGCAGCCGCAGTAGCAGTAAGGTAAAAAACTGATTATCCGCCGACCCCGGCAGACGCAAGGGGGAGCGCGCCAGGGAATAATACTTTTGACTCTTGTTTCGGACTACTACCGCAGCAGGCACAGCAGCAGCAGCAGCAGCAGGAGAAGTAAAGCAAAGACAAGCAAGTTTAGCCGCACCAGCAGCAGGAGCAGCAGCAGCAGCAGTAGCATCAGCAGACGCCAGCACCAGCATCACCACCAGCAGCAGCAGCAGCAGGAGCAGCAGCAGCAGCAGTAGCATCAGCAGACGCCAGCACCAGCATCACCACCAGCAGCAGCAGCTGCAATAGAGTAGCAGGAACAGAAAGAATAGCTGCAACAGCAGCGCAGCGGACGCCTGCACCACCACCATTAGCAGTAGCTGCAAAAATGTTGTTCTTCGGCGCAGCATGTTTTTGGAGGTCGTTCCGTCCTTCAGTAACATGGTGTTTCGGTGTGGCGAAGGGTGTGTTTTGAAGGCCAGCACCAGCTCCAGCAGCAGCAGCAGCAGCAGCAGCAGGCCCAGCAGCTGCAATCGCTGAATCCAGAAGGATCCAGAAGGGACGTCAAGCCTCGGGGCAGCATGTTTTTGGAGGTTGTTCCGTCCTTCAGTAGCATGGTGTTTCGGTGTGGCGAGGGGTACGTTGTGGAAGCCTGCAGCAGCAGCAGCAGCAGCGGTAGCAGCAGCAGCAGCAGCAGCAGCAGGCCCAGCAGCTAAACTCGCTTTGTTTTTATGAGAATCCAGAAGGGACGTCAAGCCCCGGGACAGCATGTTTTTGGAGGTCGTTCCGTCCTTCAGGGCCATTGTGTTTTGCTGTTTCGCAACCGCCCGCTAGGACTTGGTTGTGGAGCTGTTTTGAGGGGACGGGGGCTGCACTTTGGAGCTGGTTTCTTGTTTGTTCAGAACCAGCTCCAGCAGCACCACCAGCAGCAGCAGGAGCAGCAGCAGCAGCAGCAGGCCCAGCAGCTGCAATCGCTGAATCCAGAAGGATCCAGAAAGGACGTCAGCCTCCGGGCAGCATGTTTTTGGAGGTTGTTCCGTCCTTCAGTAGCATGGTGTTTCGGTGTGGCGAGGGGTACGTTGTGGAAGCCTGCAGCAGCAGCAGCAGCAGCAGCGGTAGCGGCAGCAGCAGCAGCAGCAGGCCCAGCAGCTAAACTCGCTTGCCCCGGGACAGCATGTTTTTGGAGGTCGTTCCGTCCTTCAGGGCCATGGTGCATGCGTTGCTGTTTCGGAATCGCGAGCTGTTTTGAGGGGATGGGAGCTGCAGTTTGGAGCTGGTTTCTTGTCGGTTCAGAAGGCAACGTTAGGCAGTGGAGCCTGCTTGCTAGGCGCCGCTTCCGTCCTTCAGTGCCATGGTGTTTTGCTGTTTCGGAATCGCCCGCTAGAACTTCGCTGTGGAGGGCATGGGAGCTGCAGTTTGGAGCTGGTTTCTTGTCGGTTCAGAAGGCAACGTTAGGCAGTGGAGCCTGCTTGCTAGGCGCCGCTTCCGTCCTTCAGTGCCATGGTGTTTTGCTGTTTCAGAATCGCCCGCAGGCAACAGAATCTGTCGAAAAATGCTGTTTTTCTAGGATTTCAGACGACACGTTAGGTAGTTTTTTGGCGTGGTTTTGGAACTAGCTCGTCCTTCAGTGCCATGGTGTTTTGCTGTTTCGGAATCGCCCGTAGAACTTCGCTGCGGAGCTGTTTTGAAGGCATGGGAGCTGCACTTTGGAGCTGGTTTGGCAGTAGCAGCGGCAGCAGTGAGTCCAGCAGCAGCAGTAGCAGTAAGAGCAGCGGCAGCAGTGCAGCAGCTAGCAGCAAGCTAGCAGCAGCCAGAAGCTCTTAAAAAGGCAAAAAATTGTTTAAAAAACTGATCATTTCCGCACCAGCAGCAAGCTTTTTGTAGGATTTCAGAAGGGACGTTCCGGCCCCGGAAAACGCATATTTTGGATTCGGTTCGTCCTTTAGGGCCATTGTGTTTTGCTGCCGGGAGCTGCGGCAGCAGCCAGAGCAGCGGCTGTGGCAGTAGCAGCGGCAGCAGTGAGTCCAGCAGCAGCAGTAGCAGTAAGAGCAGCGGCAGCAGTGCAGCAGCTAGCCGCCAGCTAGCAGCAGCCAGCACCTCTTAAAAAAGTAAAAACTGATATTTCCGCACCAGCAGCAAGCTTTTTATAGGATTTCAGAAGGGACGTTCCGGCCCCGGGAAACGTATATTTTGGACTCGGTTCGTCCTTTAGGGCCATGGTGTTTTGCTGCCGGGAGCTGCAGCAGCGGCCGTGGCAGTGGCAGCGGCAGCTGTGAGTCCAGCAGCAGCAGTAGCAGTAAGAGCAGCGGCAGCAGTGCAGTAGCTAGCAGCTAGCTAGCAGCAGCCAGAAGCCTTGAAAAATGTAAGAAATTGATTATTTCTGTACCAGCAGCAAGCTTTTTGTAAGATTTCAGAAGGGACGTTCCGGCCCCGGGAAACGTATATTTTGGATTCGGTTCGTCCTTTAGGGCCATGGTGTTTTGCTGCCGGGAGCTGCAGCAGCCAGAGCAGCGGCCGTGGCAGTGGCAGCTAGCAGCCAGCTAGCAGCAGCTAGCTCTTAAAAATGTAAAAAGCTGATAATTTCCGCACCATCAGCAAACTTTTTGCAGGATTTCAGAAGGGACGTTCCGGCCCCGGCCGGGAAACGTATATTTTGGATTCGGTTCGTCCTTTAGGGCCATGGTTTTTTGCTGCCGGGAGCTGCAGCAGCAGCCAGAGCAGCGGCCGTGGCAGTAGCAGCGGCAGCAGGGAGTCCAGCAGCAGCAGTAGCAGTAAGAGCAGCGGCAGCATTGCAGCAGCTAGCAGCAAGCTAGCAGCAAGCGAGCAGCAGCCAGAAGCTCTTAAAAAGGTAAAAAAATGTTTAAAAAACTGATAATTTCCGCACCAGCAGCAAGCTTTTTGTAGGATTTCCGAAGGGACGTTCCGGCCCCGGGAAACGTATATTTTGGACTCGGTTCATCCTTTAGGGCCATGGTGTTTTGCTGCCGGGAGCTGCAGCAGCAGCCAGAGCAGCGGCTGCGGCAGTAGCAGCGGCAGCAGTGAGTCCAGCAGCCGCCGTAAGAGCAGCGGCAGCAGTACAGCAGCTAGCAGTAAGCTAGCAGCAGCCAGCAGCTCTGAAAAAAGTAAAAAACTGATATTTCCGCACCAGCAGCAAGAGCAGCGGCAGTGGCAGTAGCAGTGGCAGCAGCGAGTCCAGCACTAGCAGTAAGAGCAGCAGCAGCGAACAGCCAGCTAGCAGCTCTTAAAAAGGTTTGAAACCATGAGATATTTATTTATATTTTTGTTCCGGCCCCGGGAAACGTATATTTTGGACTCGGTTCGTCCTTTAGGGCCATGCTATTTTGCTGCCGGGAAGTGTTTCGCACGCGTTCGCCAAAGCAAGTTTAGCCGCACCAGCAGCAAGAGCAGCGGCAGCAGCGAGTCCAGCACTCGCAGTAAGAGCAGCAGCAGCTAACAGGCAGCTAGCAGCTCTTAAAAAAGGTTTGAAACCATGATTTATTTTTGTAGGATTTCAGAAGGGACATCCCGGCCCCGGGAAACGTATATTTTGGACTCGCTTCATCCTTTAGGGCCATGGTGTTTTGCTGCCGGGAGCTGCAGCAGCAGCCAGAGCAGCGGCTGTGGCAGTAGCAGCGGCAGCAGTGAGTCCAGCAGCAGCAGTAGCAGTAAGAGCAGCGGCAGCAGTGCAGCAGCTAGCAGCCAGCTAGCAGCAGCCAGCAGCTCTTAAAAAGGTGGAAAAATGATAAGGGCTATGCATTTTATAGAATAGCTTCAATCCAAAAAAGAAGTTGTGTAGCTATTTTATGGCACCAACTAAGCTGAAGCTTTCTTGTCATGATAGCTTTTGGCAATTTGGTCTTATGTCTCTCGGCCCAAATGACCATAGATGTGTTGTTGGGTTCAGAGCAAGCTTCTTATCAACTGTCTCGTCATGCAGCCAGCACCTAACTGCAATTGATCCGAAAGCTGCACCAGTTACTGACATAGCCCTTCGTGCATGATCCTGCATGTGATGATGCATTTGCCAAATTTTCTCGCGGCTCTTTCCTGTTTCACCAGCCCTTGAAGAAATTGGAACACTGCGGCATCTGCCCAAGGCCTAGAAGTCATCTGCGTCAGGTATATTTTGTCAGATATTGTTTAACTTTCTCGAACAGTTGCAATGCAAAGTCCAAAAAAAATAGAGTTGATCATCGTATTTTCCCACATCGTTTTTGGACACCAGCAATCCCCGATTCTTTACCGGGGTCGGCGGCAGGGGCGGCAGCCCTTATACACTAAAAATATCTAAAAATGAGCCAAATCTGTTAACCGTCCCAGCCGCGCAGTCTGACAGGTCCATCTCGCAAGGATCCACCTGCGATGGGCAGAGATCCTCCGTATCCCAAGATATCCCAAGTATATCCCCATAAAGGTTGGTTATATGAGTTACAATATATGGGATATACTTGGGATATCTTGGTTATGTTATATGAGTTACAGTATATGTATATGTCATGAAATCACCATGCTTTTTGCATGTACCCTCCGATGTCAAATGGCAAGCTATTGAAAATCCCACAATGATGATTTCTCCAGAAACCTTCATTTAGCTCGGGGATTTTTCAGCTAGCCATGTTTGATGACACCGGAGAGTATCACTACTTTGGCAAGGTGTTGCTTTTCCATGCTTCTTGGTCGTTGCTACCATTGCCAATTGCACCAACCGAGAGAAACGCTGCTTGGGCACATGAGCCAGATCTGACAATCCCATCTCTCTAATATCAAACATCCCAAGGGCCTGAAATGAAAAGATTCAATAAACCAAACCTGGGTTTCTAGGGCTACTTGATAACAGGGGGAAGGGATTACAAACGGACGACTCTCTGGGCTCTGGGGAATAAGGCTTTCTCCCAGTACCATGCTCTACCTCTTTCAGAATCGCTTTCACTATGCCAGCAAAGGGACTCAAACTTTGACGGCTGTCGATTCTCTTGCATCCGCACCGGGTCAAAATGCAGCCAACTCTCTGCCGTATCTCAACTAGACCGACTATGATGTCATGGTGTTCGTGGGTTCAGCCTCCCTCGAGTAATCCAACCTAACTCCGCCACGTTCGATCTGATCTTCAAAAAAAACAGATTCTCCAACCACCTCCAACCACTTTCCATGATTTTCCAACATGTTTTATCACCAGATTAGTCCATTCCGATGTTATATAAATACCCCAAAATGAACAAATCCAACACGTTTTACCAGGGGGTTCTAGTGGTATTTCACGTGGGATGGAGAATGGTCCATCATCCCCAAAGCTAAGATTTAAATCTTCAGTTTTCCCATGTTTGCCCTCCCAGCTGAGCCAATTTTCGCAACTCCGCCACGGCCCAGTCCATCTCCAGGTCCAACTCCGTGAAGCGCGCGGCATCCGTCAGCGACGGCGCATAGGCGCGCTCCGTGGCGGACCTTCCGTCCACCTCGAAGGCCCGGACGAAGTGCTGCGCGCGCAGACGGCGGATGGGCAGAAACGGCATGGAGAAACCTGAGGTTTGAAGGGTTGCGGGTGCTTAATTTCTGAGATGACGCTGGTTTTGGGGCTGTTATCCTAAATTTTGGAACCTCGGGTGTTTCTAGTTGCTTTTTTAGACATTGATTTCTTTTCGCAAAATGCTGGGATGTTTCTCTTTCTGGTTCAACAAAAGTATATCAGCATGTAATGAAAATGCCTGGCTCGTGATATTTTCATGTACTTTCAGAATCTGGGAAATGGACAAAAAACAAGTGTGTTGAATGCATCATCAATCAATTGAACGCCCCTTGGCCTGACTTGTTGAAATCAACCGCCATGTTGGTCATCAGCAAGTCCACTTCAGCAGCTTTCATTATAGGCACCCAGCTGTCATCTCGCAAGGGATCATCAATGGAAAGTTGGATGGGTTCACAGCGCTGGTACTGACTGAAGACTGGCACTGGAAGGCCCACTTCGGCACTGATCCCTGCAGCATTTCGCATGGCTTCAGGATCCCTGGCGCCACAATGCCGTCGCAGGACTTGGAAATACGGTATCTGCTGCTGGTGCGCCTCGTGAAGAACACGTCGCACCATTCCGGGTGAACGATCCGCATCGGAATGGAGGAACTTGTCCAGACCGCGGAGGAAAACGAACCACTCGAAGCCGGCAGAGCGTGCAAGTGCCAGGCAGTGATTCACTTGCTGTGTTTCCAAACAAATATTGCTGAGATCCCTTCGCCAGAAGTCTTGGTTAAGACCATGGACGCGAACACCCATCCGATGGGAGAAGTTGCTGATGTAGGTCAATCGACCATTTTGATGCAACGCAGCGGGAGCACCTTTTAGCAAGAGAGGCTCAAGAGAACCATCCAAATCATATAGAAAGACGTGCTCCAGGCCCATCATTCTGTGATATGTCAGCCAGTCGTCCAGCAACTGTGAGATCTTCACAGCCCCAAATACGGGTCGAACGCAAAAGGCAATATTCTGTCGTGTTTTGGGTCGCTGGTATGGACAAACTTTGAGCTGAATCGGTTTGGAAAATACTCCGTCCAGCTCTCGCAGCTCCAAAAAAAGGTTGGGATCCGCAGCCCTTCCACCCAGCCACTTGGGCAACACCCGCCACGGTAAGCGACATCGCAGTACTGTGTGCAGCGCCGGTTCGGTGGCATGCCCCGAGCCAGTAGCAGCCATCCATGACATGCCACCAGCCCCACAGCTGAAGCGCAGGTAGTTGGAGGCCTCCCAGGTAGCACACTGCTCTCGACATGCCACACCTTCACATGGCTCCAGGACGGTGGGTGCCTGCAACTCCGGAATGAATCACAACCATCACAGCCGGTTGGGGAACCCCTGGCGCTCTGACCAGACGTTGAACTTCGGTAACCGATACAGGGAAGGACAATGGGTAGAGGTAGCTATTTCCAGTTTGGGTTTGTCTCAAACCATGGGATTTTGTGGGATTTTGTCCATAGGTCAAACTCAAAAGAACCTGACGACTTCCATGGTGCCTGCAACTCCCCAACCTGAAGGTGAAGTTCCATCTCCACCCCGCAGCCCGGAAGCTCCCTCGCGGTGGCGGCCAAAGTCATGGCTTCCAAGTGACCTGGGAAGACCACGGTGTAGTCGGCATAGCCGTCCCTGGGTGCAGCTACTGCATCCAACGGACACAGCGCGGCGGCCAAATATTCGCGTGCCATGGCCGCGCCACACGGAGAGGGCTGTGGTCTCCTGCGCCCAACGTGCCCAGTGCGGCCGCGCAGGGTATCACTGACAGCTTGCCACCAGGCGATCTGAGGAGGCACCAGGAGATCCAGAAAGCGCTTCGGATGCGGCATCCCAGAGCGGAGGCATTGCAGGATGTTGCTGGTTGTACCTCAGCGGTCCGAGTTATTCCCGACTTGGACATTGCTGATGAATCAATAGCAATGTATAGAGAGATGGTTCACCTACGATGCAAGATTGTGGCAGGTCACGGCAAAAAATAAATATCCATTCCCTGTGGAGAATAAAGTCTTGCACCTCCAAATTATCACAAGTCCCCCCATCCTCGTTGGTTTTTAATACAAATGATACAAATGGCGGCTTTACATATTATATTTATATTTCTACTATTTTCTACTTGCATATGTCACCAAAAAGTGGCTTACACTGACACTACTATCACTATCCATTGTCCATTGTGCACAGTATTTCAAGAAGTTCTGAGCAGGCACCTCGCTGCCTGCATTGCCGCAGCTCGCTGGGCGACTTGCGCCATTTGGCCGTGCTGTTGCATGAAGGCAGCCGTTCAGCACAGCCGAAAGCCCAGGGGCGTTGCTGGCAGTAGAAGTCATAATCTAAAGCTGTTCCCGACTCCTCAGCCACTGGACACAGAAGGCTGGAGAGTTTGGCCATGGCATCAAACAAGAGCAGGTGCCATTGAAGCCCCTTGGAGTCCTTCGGAAGCAACACTTGTGGCTGGAAAATGAGCTGCAAATCCTGCTGCATGGGTATCTGCAGCATATGAATGGGCCTTGCCTTCAGTTTCAGGATATCTCCATGCCAATCCCTTTGAAAGGTCAGGATGCAATGCGCCAGCCGACTGGCCGCCACGGCCACAGGGCACCAAGGCTCCTCCTGGCGCTGGGTCCAGCGGAGTGTCGCCAGAAGGCTTTCGTCGTTGTCGTTTTCCGCGAGGCCCAGGGCCGCGGCGGTGGACGCCCAGAGACGTTGCCACCGCAGCGAGTCGCAGTCCCACGACCAGGTCGACAGCGACTGCGAGGCGTTGCTCGAAACAGCCAGTGACGCCAGTGACGCCGACGCCGGAGATCTGAAAAATTCTGGCCTTGAAACCACCATGGCAGGATTTCATCGATTCGAATCGCAGTCCTAGATGAAAGTGATTGCAGTCTGCTTAAGCATCGGTTGTCCTCCGTGTACCCAGTGTCAGTTGGATCTTTTCATGGACGCACTAGATGAAGTCTATACTGCATACTAATGCAGTCTCCTACAACCTCTCCATCTCACTCTCGCTCTCTCTCTCTCTCTCCTCTCTCTCTCTGTGGACATTTTGCGCTTCCCTCTCCCGATTGCAAGTGTGTGCACTGCTCAATCTTTGAATCTATTGCCGCCTCACTCTATCGGCATAGGTGTTGTTCCACATATTCTGTTTGACACTGACCCTGATCCAGAAGTCCCACATCCTGACTCTACAGTTTGCCTAAACAGAAATGGTTCAAACCCTTGGTATGTACACTGGTAAACATCAAATAGTTCACAGATGGATGCTCATCCCAAAAATCTGATATCCTAGTTTTTCACCCGTCCCATATCCTATGATGTCATGTTTCTTGTCTGTGAAGGCATCTTCTCCGCCTTCCTACGGACAACGGTTCAACACTGGCTGCGGGCGATCATCATGACAGCTGCGAAACATCCACTGCGCTGAAGTGCGACACCGATTCTTCATGGACGAAGAACTTGAAATCCCAATTGGTCCCATCATCAACCACCAACCGCACCAACCGCAAGGCCTGGGGCACTGCACAGGGCTGCAGCACACTGCAGCCCCGCATTTCCAGTGGAGCCCCGCAATCTGCTCGTGTAACGCTGGCCACACCACCGAAGCCTTCCGCGCAACGCCAACCTGTGCCGTGGAAGATTGGGATGTGGGGAAGCGTGGATACTAGAAGGGTCTGGGTGAAGAGAAAGCGAATTGGATACCCTGAAAGGAATGGTTGGATTCAAGTCAAGAACATTCTTTGATTTAACTTCATGTCCTGGAAACAAGCTGGGTTGTGATCGGTGTGGCTGACTATGTATATACTAAGCTGTTGTAAAGATGCTAAGCTCTTGTAAAGATTGGTATGACCAGGTTATTTGTTGCCAGTTCAATGTTCAACCAGGTCAAAGGTATGGTCAAAACTGCGGTGGTTTTTCTTTAAATGTCCCGTCCACGGCCACCTTCGCTGGTGCGCATATACCCAACTGGCAGATCATCGCAGGATGCTCGACACTGTGGCATCTGCGGGAGAAGCGGCCTGGGGGCTGCATGAACGACTGGCTTCCAACTTGTGTTCCCTGGCTGTCATGGAAACAAAGGAAGGAGAAGCTTCCAGAAGTTTCCAGGTGCTGGATCCAAACGGATTGTGCTGAGTAGATACTGGTACCAAATTCGCTGTGTGTCATGTGTTGGGAGGAAAAGTCTCGCCAGCTCCAAATATGCCATCGTTGACCTAGAAGGGTTTTGCAATGTGGGCATTCACACCCCTCTTGTTTCATCAACCTTGTGTATAAATTGCATATGTTCGGACACCAGAAATGATGCTCGGCTACATCCCTGTAAAATGCTTCAGTTTACATCCCATGTGTTCGTCATTCAAAGTCTCAATTCTTGCTCTATCAGTTACCCTCTGGTAAACTAACAGAGCTATGGGAAATCACCATTTTTCATAGCTAAGTCAATAGCAAAGGCCATGTTCAATAGCAAACTGTTAGTTTACTGTTTCGGGTTCTCCCATCCGCCGCCTCATTGGATCGACATTGTCCTCGGGGCAATGGGCAGTGCCTTCAAGGCCCTCGTAGGGCTCGCGGCAGAAGATGCGGCAGCTCTCACCCGGAACAACGGCCTCGGTCATAGGGATAGAAAAGGGGACGAAAAAAAGTAGTTCTATGCAGTTCTAGATAGGTGATTATAGTTAGTTATAGTTGAATGTAGTTGATTGCAGTTGATTATAGTTGATTATAGGTCTATATTGTACATATGTATATATATATATAGTTGATTAGTTGATCATCTAGTTTTACTAATTATGTCTGTCTGTGCTAAATCTTCATCCCATATCCCTATCTATAAATACGTTATAGATTAATATAGAGGTAGAGATATGGATATGTATATATATACTATATTATATATATATATTATACATATACATATATATATATATGTGTGTGTGGAGATAGTAAACTGTAGATGTAGGTTGCAGATTGTAGATTGTAGACGATTCTGCAGAGCGTACGCAAAGCGGATGTGCTTCCATGAAGGAAGAGCTATCGCGAAGCTTCCCGGCAAGGATCCAATCAAACCCTACACACTGAAACTCTTATCTGCAGGACGAGTCAAGGCACATTGCTGTGTCTCTGTATATGTGGTTGGACTTTAAAAATTGGTGTCCAAAGGTCAGAGGGAAACCACCTTCCTTGCAGGCCACTCTCTTGTCCACTGACTTCCTGATCCTTTTCATTGGTCAAATCTTGAAGTGCTACAGTCTGGCCCTTCCTTTCTTCTCATCAGTGCCTTTGGGCAATCTTTTGGTCATCTGAAGCAATCGATGTCAAAGGTTCCTCCACGCTGAATTGCACAACGAGAATCTGTGCAGGCCGACACATCCATACGGCAGCTATCCTCCTCGTTCACCTCTAACCTCAGCTGAGATCAGTTGAGGAAAAAAAAGTGATTCCGATTGCGAGTACATCATGTGGCAAGGAGAACTCAGGATCTTTTTTCCCAGCCATCTGAAAAAAAGGGCCAAGTTTATGTCATCCTTCACTGCCAAGGATGGCCGTGGTGCCGGGGCACGGCAGACATGGCACCTTCCGCTTGCAGCCTTCAAATCGAACCTGAACGGTGAAAACTTCAGGGCAACACGGCAACACTGGGACAACCGAATTTTCACAGCTGATGGATCTGCCGCCCTCCCAGAGCTTCGCAGGTTGAAAATGAAGTTTCAGTGGTGCAAATTCCAAACCTTGGTTGATCCTTAAGTTGTTCAGAAATAGCCCCAAGGATCCCCCAAGAATCCCCCCCAGCCTGGAATGAGCAGTTGGGAAAATGGATGCAGCTGCGATTCACTTGGCCCACCCAGCCATCATCGCATCGAAAGACCGACAGACCACCTCGGCGATCTGGTGCGCTTGTCATGTGTGGATCAGCATCCCATGTCCAAAAATGAAAGAATAAAACCAGCAAGCAGAAATTGTACTGGAAACCATGAATTAAATTTATGAAGGTCTGAATGTTCCTTTCATCCAATTCAGGGACTTATCAGGAGCTGTCCAAGAATGTAGGGGAGGACCAAAATGAACTCTCCGGAGACAAACCCAAATCTGGCTTTCCAGGTTATGATGTTCTGTCCACCAGCACATGTCCTGGGACTTCTTGGGCCCATCTTCAACTCTCAAGTCCTTCCTCCATGTGGATGCGATCTTCAGACTCTTCGGGTGGTCCCAAGCATTATGGATGCGTGATGAGGAGCACATCAGGGGATTTATTGTGCAGTCTTTCTTCCCAGAAAATCAACTGCAAGAATCTCAAATGTCCAGTTTGTGACACGGCGTGTTCACTCAACATGGCATGTGCTTCGCCAGCCCGCCAGGGCTAAGGTGTTTGGGGAAACAATGCCGAGCAGTTGCATCATCCCTGTGGACACATGCCAAGCCACTGAATGTGATCTCTTGCTTGTAACCTTCTGGTAGCATCGGTGGATCAGGACAGGACAACAAACAGCGCGGCAGCTGGGAGTAGATGGGCTCCAAGTAGGGATTCATATTCTCAGCCGGACATCCTGAGGCTCCAAGAGGATTGATCAAATGAGTTGATTTCGGGTGACATTCTGGTGACATTCTGGTGACATTCTGGTGACATTCTGGTGACTGGATTCTCCCATTTTTTCTGACCAAAAATGGGGATATATGATATATATATTGATATATGAGTATGGGGATTCTCCATTTCATCATTTATGGTATCTCCATGTTTTTCAGCTCCAAGGCACGGGCGAATTGAGGTACACCCCCATCCACAAAGGGCGTCAAGCAGCTGACTTGACATCGACCCCCAGGGGCCACGCCTGCGATCCAAATGTTCCAGAAACTAACTAGTTATAGTATGTGATAGTATAAGTTATAGTAATATTACCCAAAGTTAGTTAGTTATAGTTATAGTAACTATTCTAACCACTTTGCGAAGCGATCTAACTAGTACTCTCATGTTTTACCCAAGGAAACTATGGTTAGTTAGTTGTTACTAGTTGTTACTAGTTGTTACTAGTTGTTATGGTTAGTTATTACTGGTCTGAATACCTTGAGCTGCAAAGCTGAACCTGAGTATAAACGCGAACGAAACTGCGTTGCGGCTTCACCTACTATGCTATAACCACAAGTCCATCGCTTCAACATCTTGTACATCCACAAGTGTTCGCAGGCGTCGATTGGGTTGCCTTGACAATCCGTCAGGTTCAACTCACATTCGTCAGCTTCGGGTGGCAGCTGCAAATCCGCACAGGGCATCAAACGATAACACCTCAACGGGTCGTGGAAAGGGTGATGCAAACACCTGCCCGTTGATCGGGCTTCCTCACCTGTAGGGATGGGGAGCCGCTAGGCATGATGCGACCTTATCACATCAGTTGACCCTGTTCCAAGCAGAAAATAAACAAATTCTGTCAGTTCTGCGGGCCGGCGAGATGTTAAATTTTCCTGAACTATCCTGAACCCATTGGCACCTTCTACTGAAAAGAAATCACAGGATCAAAATGTTTTCATGCCGTACAGTACCAGGTAGTACCAAGAAACATCCAAAATTTCAGTGACCTCCTGAAAAGCCACAGGCCTGCCCCATTGCCACCAGGGAGCCCCCGAAGCTCTACTCTTCTTTGACAAAACGGCAATCCATCATAGACGCAAATTAATTTGGCCTCGCCCGAATAGCCTGGCAGGACAACGTCTGAAACCTTGACCCATCACTTGGTGGCTGTGACACGCAGTTTTGGGGTGCAGGGAATACCCCAAGCATACTCTACCTCAACGTATCTCAACGTACAGCAACCTGGACCTGGCAAGAATGAAAGCCGTGCTGTTCATGACTTTAGACAGCATCTACCCATCTCTGACCTCCCAACACTAAAACTCCCCAAATGATTGCAAGTCTGGGCATATGTGGGCCACCTTCCTCGCAGCGCCATTCACCGCTGCGATTGGTGTAGCCATAAGGAATCGGCTCTGGTACCGGACAAGGCAACGAGCAATTTGGCTCGGACAGTCTCAGCGGCTCACCTCAGACAAGAGCCCCAGTTTTCCGGGGCGTCTCAAGAGACTTTGGGCTCGGGCCGACTCACTGATGGGAGCCAACTTTGCTCCTAGTTGAGTGTTCCATGCCCATGTTCGAGAGTCTTCAAGGGCTAATCATTTAATGACACTTACGAGCGCCTACAGCCGCTGTGCCAAGGTACGATTGGGCTCTGTATTGTCGGCTGGACACAGCACCTGGAGACCGAGGGAATCTCCCCTCGCGGAGGGCCCCCTGGGACAAGATTCCCATGGCACCAATCAGCTATTTGTCAAGATGCGTTTAGCCGCCATGATTGTTACCCTCTGGTAATTTAACGTAGCTATTGAACATGACCATTAATAGTGGATTTTCCCATTAAAAATGGTGATTTTCAATAGCTATGTTAAATTACCAGAGGGTACTTCATGTTACTTCTATTCTCATGGTTGTTTTCTCTTCACTCCAAACCAGTGTCCCCTTGACCCCCTGGCTATGCTCTTACCATTGTTGCCGTTGCTGTTGCCTTCCCACCTCCTGAATTCAACCCGTCCCAAAACGTGATAGGTCAAAGTGGGATCCTCATCTCAAGTATCGTCGGACGTCTTTTCAAAAAATCCGACTATCTCTCGGTAATGGTTGGTAATGAGAATTCCAATATCTGCCACCCCAAATCCTAATACCATCAGATGGATTCATCATGATTCATCCATATCTCTGGATGGTTTTCCCCTCAAAAACCAGAAAAAAAAAAAACTCATCCCACCTCCAAGCCGGGGCCCTCAAAAGGCGCCAGGCAATTCACTCGACAGCTTTGGCCGGGCGAGAGCTCGGCACCTCGAGCGTGTCACCACTGGGATATGAGGCCCCTACAACTACGGTGTGGTATATCGGTTTATAAATGGAACTGGAATTTCAAGGATACTTTTGTTTTGACATGAAATCTAACCCTCACAAACGATCTCTTACAACCTTGTCACTGCGCCAATCGCGGGGAAAAAATCTGGCAAATCTAGTTTTGTACCATCGAAAGACTCCGTTCATGTAGATTCACGCTTGAACCAATTCAGGGACATTGATGGCATGTTGATGGAACAAGTTAACTTCAAATGAAAACAAACAACATATGGCATAGTTCTGGATTCTACTCCGAAAAATGAAAATCTGTGAAATTTCATGCTAGGACAAGGCACACTTCTGATAGTCCTGAGCACCAGGACAGGAAAGCTGGACGGGACTGGGAGTGGTAAGACATCTCTGCAGAGTCGGAAGTGTCGCTGCAACTTGGATGTTTGACTGACTACTAATCATCACTAAAGGCTGTACCCGAGGTCACCCTGAGGTCATAAAAATGGACCCAACTCATGCAGGACCCCCCCCACAGGTGTAAATTGGCTTATAATCCATCCATACATCCACCATAGATCCAGCCGGTGACCTAGTTCTAAACCAACTTACCAAAGCTGGTTAGCAGATTTATGAACCCAACGGACTATCCACAATAAATCCAATCACTATAGCAAGCCGGCGTGTTTTGTGGATGTTTTTGGTTACTTTTAATTTGAACTATAGATTGCGCAGATTTTTGCGTTGTTTGCGTTGCTCCGGCTGGGTATAGCCTTTCAGTTGAGGCTTGGTACACCTTTGGTTGAGTCCGAGTTTTACACTATCTCCTGTCCTTGTTTGTGCCTACGCCCCGAAAACCGTACGAGTAAAACGCAGGTTTTTGACGTTTCTCATATGGGGGGGTTTGGGGGGGGTGGGGGGGTGTGATAACGTTCTTGGCGTCTGTCTCTAGATGATCGTCTTTCTTCTATGACGGCATGCAACGCTAGCACCGTCTCACGTACTTGCTGGCACGCCTTGGATGCTATGCTAGCACACGTCTCTTATGAACGTCTCTGCACATACTCTTGTGAAATGGGTTTGGGGGGGCGTGGGGGGGTGTGATAACGTTCTTGGCGTCTGTCTCTAGATGATCGTCTTTCTTCTATGACGGCATGCAACGCTAGCACCGTCTCACGTACTTGCTGCCGCGCCTTGGTGCTATGCTAGCACACGTCTCTTATGAACGTCTCTGCACATACTCTTGTGAAATGGGTTCGGGGGGGTGGGGGGGTGTGATAACGTTCTTGGCGTCTGTCTCTAGATGATCGTCTTTCTTCTATGACGGCATGCAACGCTAGCACCGTCTCACGTACTTGCTGGCACGCCTTGGATGCTATGCTAGCACACGTCTCTTATGAACGTCTCTGCACATACTCTTGTGAAATGGGTTTGGGGGGGCGTGGGGGGGTGTGATAACGTTCTTGGCGTCTGTCTCTAGATGATCGTCTTTCTTCTATGACGGCATGCAACGCTAGCACCGTCTCACGTACTTGCTGCCGCGCCTTGGTGCTCGTTGCTACAAAAGAATGTCCTCAACCTTGAACCTTCTTCATGGTGCGGTGAACCATTCAGCTGGCCAGTTTACTGGTGAACTGAGACGAGGAAGAGAAGTCGTTCAAGTACATACCGGAACAATTGACCAAGTCTGGACTGGGTGCAAAGCATTCATTCCAAAACAGCTAGGAAGCCAGTCAGAATTGATTGAGGTTTACTTGCGCGCGTTCCAGTGGAGGTATGTCAATCGCCTCACTCTGATTCGCACGAAGACAATCAACCAGCTCAACTTGCTGCGAAAGTGAAGAAGAAAACAAAGTGCGCAGTCTGTGTTGTGATGGCTGTCATTGGGAAAACAGCACTTTGAAGAAATGCATGAACGGCACCACAGCGAGAATGAAAAAAAAAAGTAAAACCACTCTAAATGCGTACTGATTTCGACAAATTTTGGACAGAAATGATGATGAATGTGCCACGCAGGCCACGTTTTCTCTTTCCTATTTTGATGCCATGACACAGATTGTGCGGGCAGAGCCTATTCCAAACGATGTTAAATTTCACATAATTCTCGGTCAAAATTGGATGAAGACACAAGCGAAATATGATTTTGTCCAAAAACACCACCCAATTTCCACATCATTTTGTGCATGCTGCACAAAAACACTTGATTTTTCCCACACGAAATAAACTTTAAGTGATCCTGATGATGATGAAATTGAGCAAAACGCACGTACGGAAAACGGCGCGACGGGTTGCTTGTGTTAAAATTTTGTTTTTTTGTTCAGATTCTTCTAGAAGTAGCTCCCTAGTTTTAACTTCTTCTGGTTTGCGATTGAGGTCTAGTTCCAGCTAGGGTTATTGTTTGGTTTTGTTCTAGTTTGAATTCGGGTTCTAGTCCTTGCTAGGACAGTACCTTGCTCTTTTTCAAGCTTTAGACTTTATCCTAGCCCTAGCTCCAGCAATGGCTTGATCTTGTTCTAGCTTTAGGTTGAAATTTAGTTGTAGCTCTAGCGATAGCTTTAAGTTGAAATCTACTTGTACCTATAGCTATAGTTTTAGGTTAAGATCTAGTTGTAGCATGTTGTAGCTAGACCTGAAATCTCCTCTTCGATGGATCTTTGCTCTGGCTGCCCTACCTCCCCCCTCCCCCTTTCCCCCCTGCACATATATACTATAGTCTGGTCTAGTCTAGTCTACTGTTCTACTGTAGTCTCAAACATATAGTCAGTCAGGCAAACTAAACATTGACTTGATTTACATCATCATCGTCTAGGTGTTCATCCTCATCTTTATCATCGTCATCATCATCATCATCATCATGATCATCGTCTTCTATTTTTCTTTCTCTTCTTCTTCTTCTTATTATTATTATTCTTCTTATTATTCTTCTTTCTTCTTCTTCTGTTCTCTTCTTTCATCCTCCTTCATCATCACATCTCCGTCTTGTCTTTCGTTGCTCCGGCTCGCCCCTGGGATGCGGCATTTTTCCACGTTTTCTCCACGTTTTCTCCACGTTTTCTCCACGTTTTCCCCACGTTTTCTCCACGTTTTCTCCACGCTTTACTGCCCGTGCCAAGCAGAAGTACGTTCTAACATGCAACTGTTGAGCCAACCACTTTCCATAAGCACCTGCAACTCCTGCCCTTCCTCTGCACTCACGGCCTTCTCCGCATGCACTCTCACAGCCATGCCCCTTGGATCTACCAACTTGAATCCTTTCTGTTCAATCTCCTAGGTCTTGCACAAACCAGCTTCTACACAAACCAACTTTTCTACCAACCAGCTTCTACTACGCAAACCACCTTTTGCACCAGCCAACTCTTACAGAAACCACGTTTACACCAACCAGCTTTACACAAACCAACACTCAGACACACCCGCTTTTACACAAACCACCTTTTACTGCACCAACCAGCTTTTACAAGCCAGCTTTTACACATATCTTGTTTTTACACAAACCAGCTTTTACTCAAACCACCTTTTACACCAACCAGCTTTTACAACCCAGCTTTTGCACACACCACTTTTTAGACAAACAAACCTTTTATATACAACAACCAGCTTTACACAACCCCTGCTTTGGGCCTGGAGGAATGCTGCAGGCTGTTAAAAAAAACCAACTGACCCAGTAAAAACCGATCAAAATCCATTTCAAACCCATATTTTGCTGCACCATCCAAGGTTCCAAGCGTGGACACTCCTGGTCCTGCGAGCGCAACTTGCAATGATTGTTTGATTTTGGTAATGGGAATATGATTAGCACCGAAAGTATCCACCAACACGTGCTCAATCTTAACCAACACTTCTGGAGAGGTGTGTGTGTGTGTGCGTGTATATATATATATAGTATGATGTATGAAGTGTTTTTTCATACTGGGAAGCTTAGCCATCAATTGGGATAAAATGGGATATAATTGGATATATGCATATGTATGTAGTCAAGGATGTTATATTTGAGTTTGTCTCAACATAGGCTATCCTCAATTTCAAAGGATTAAAACTCCATTTTGTCCATTAGATTTTGGGCATACCCATTTTGGCAAACCCAAATGGCCCAAATTTGTAGTTCCCGGGATCCGGAGTCTTAAACTCTGAACATCTCTGAAGCAACGTTTGACAGAACGTCTTGTTCAATAGCAAGCATGTCTTTCCGGGCACCAGGTTACTCGTTCTGTCACAAACAGAATCAAGCCAAAGAAATGCAAGTACGCCTTGTTCTAAGCACCCTGATGGCTTTCCTGTAATTTTATTCCTCTTTTGAGAAGGATAGGTACAGGAGAGGATAGGGACATCAGGGACCCGAACCAGGCAGGTCTTTACCCTGAGGGATGCAAAGCTTCTTAGATGTCTACTGGAATTAGTGGTTGTTTACTGGTGTCTACTGGCATATCTAACCAATAATGACCTACAATATGATATGTGGGTGTGTCCAAAAATGGGGTACAGTATGGTACAGTACTATACCCCCAGTAGCAACTTGAATCGGGGTGCTGGTGATAAAGTATTGAGTTTAGGGGCACCCAGTTTTCAGTAAAACCCGTCACTATCAACCCTCCACTCTGAGAGAAAGGTTCTTGCTTAGTCATCTTACGGCGATTCTCTTTTCCCGCTGCTTCTGTTCCCTTCCCAGCAGAACAAAGGTATGGGAATCTTGAATCCGGCAGAAAGTTTGTCTGCACCCACCTGAAAGGGAGATGAGCCCAGGAGAACAGTCCTCAAGAAGTTCACAAGATTCGAGACGTCGGCATCCTTCCACTTCACTTTGTAGGGAACATTGCGGGCCAACCAGGCTACATCTGCGGGTCGGAGTACCTGTCCACACCGCCATTGGGCCGTTTCAGATGGATTTTGGTCGCGCTATTAGGTACTCAAATATGGGATGGACTTAGATCCCCAAGACGAGCAGCCAATTTCCGGGTCACAAGGTCTTAAAGGTTGACCCATACCGACAACTTCATGCTCTTCTCTTGGGAGCATTCACCCACACCCAGCATTCGCGCCTTCGTATCCCGGTGCGCAGTAGACAGTGCCTCCAATAGGAATGCGAGATCCACTGATGGTATTGCAGCCCTTCACAATAAGATGACTTAACCTCTCGTAAGCCAGGCCAGATTGAAAATTAATAACGACCTCTTGACCAGATGGTTTTTAGAGCTATCAACATAAACTTACAGGTGCTTAGTAGGGAATGGGGGGAATGATCCATAAGAACTATGAACAATTATCCCATTGCCCCATTCCCAACGTTCAGCACCAGTGAAGGAGTCTTCCCTTCATTTCAACTGTACACCTGCGGCGTCGCGGACGTAGCCCTCGGGTAAGGTCTGCGGATACGGACACTCGCTGAAGCTGCAGTTCGGCGGCGTCCAGTCCTGGCGATGCTGAGGAGTTTTTCATGGGAGTAGAAGTACCAATGACATTACCATTGGGATAGATCGTGGGATAGATAACGGGGATATTTTTCATGGGGATAGCAACTACCCAACGAAACTGATGGTATCGAGTATCGACAAACGGGGGTTCAACTGGGACACTGGAGAGATGGACTCCGGAAACCTGAACGGGGCCTGCCAAATATGGCAGGCATTCTTTGCAAAACTGCACAAGCAAATTGACGGTCAACCCCATGAGGATCAAATTTTCGGTCTGTAAGAAGTATATATGTTTGGAATTGCTTGGATGCGTTTGATAATCTCGAGATACATAGATATCTAGCTAGATAGACTAGATTAGATTGAGATTAGATCAAATGGGGTCAGATGACAAGACGAACGGACACCAAGGTGCATAGATTCAACCAGATGTTTCCAGTCCCACTTTGGATCAAAAGGACATGGTGGAATCCGAAGTCAAGTTTGCTGCTGCCAAAAACTTCCCCAGTAAATCAATATGCAATCATTTCCACCCGCCGGGTCCAGCAGAAAGCCCTCCACCGTGTTGTTTGCTGCGCACTTGGCGAAGGTTGCCTCGCCCTGGTAAGGTTCCTGAACGCTGCGGCTGGATAAAGGGATGGAGATTGGTTTATTTCGAGAAAATGAGGCAGTTCACCCAGAATTGGAGGATTCGACCCAGCAAGAATTTGGGACTTGAAGTAATTTTGTTTGGATCTGCCGCACCAAATTCTGGGATTTGATCATGATCCACCCAAGCAGTTTTCCAACCAGCAGGACCATTGGGGGTTTGCCGTGGAGTTACCGACTTTGAGGCCCCAAATGCTGTGTAAATGAAGACTTCCTAAACAACTTCTGCAAGAACTGCAGGAATTGTTGGACCCACGGCCGGGACCTTACACTGGACCTTGCAGATCGCGCCGGAGGGAAGATATCCGCATCCTGGACAAAATGCAATAGGTCAGTGGCTTTGTCCAAAATGGGGTAATAACTCGGAGGAATACAATTCCAATGGATAAAACCTCATTTCCCCCATGTTTGGATGGCGACGTTGTTGCTTTTGGCAGCACGCTTGGGCCAAGTAGTTCAGTAGTTGCAGGAAGGATGACGATTCGTCAGCCCCTTCACACTTCACATGCGTTGCTATGTTCAGGTCATGATGGTTAACCGGCTACTGATTGGGATCACAAGGTAGGGCTTGCAGCCAGGCCAAAACGCTTCCAGTGGAGGCAAGCACATTCCTTCCAACTATTCCAACTCCCTTCTTTGACAATTGCTGAGATCCAACTCCATTTTTCTCACATGGATTTGGTGCAAAAAAAACAAAAATTCTGCAACGACCTCCCTGGCTCCTGACAGATCGTAGATGCAAAGATCCACCTGGCGTCAGTACTAGGTGCTCCTTTTTTGCGGAAAATAAATGCCATAAAATCATGGTATGAATATAAGGAATATTGTAAAAATCAGAAAATAGGCCATTGGGAATTATGCTGTAAATAGAAGGGAATGCTAAATTGCCCCTGAATTGCTTGGTATAATGTCTCTGAAATATCGCTATGAATATGCACAATCTCCAACAGAATAGCCATCAACGTCGAACCATGGAAAATGTTCATGGGGATTCACCCGCCAAAAGTGAACCCCCCAATAATTGATCTTTAAAAATTTGCCCCCACACTAGTGGTCGTCAGTGGTCAATAAGGCCTCAATATATCCTAATTATTTGAGGTGTCACCTTTTGGAGGGACGGTTGAATAGTATTGAATGGTTAAATCATTACATGCATATCCCTTTTTCATAGGATCCGTTTGGGTGTGTCTCAAACATTTCTTTATTCCCGAAATATGATATGTTCATAGGAGAAATGACAACTAAACCATTTTCATAAATAATTTTCATAGGGATGTGCAAATTTGCGGGGTTCTAAAGTCACGGGGGATTCCCAAACCCATGGTTTTCAATAGCCATGGTCGCATGACTGGATGATTTGCGGGGCACCTCTGGCACTCGGCAGGGCAAGCACAGCGCGGGCGGTGGGACCGCATCCGTCGGTGGAATCTCGGGGCACTGGGCCGCCACAAGCAACACCTGGCGAGGGGTTGTAAAATATCATTCCAGACATGTGTATGCCTATAATTTGTTCATATGTGTATATATATATGTGTGTGTATATATTTGCATTTATATATATATACACATGTAAACATATGTTATCTATATGTGTAAATCTATGTCCCAGTATAATGAATATAATATATATATATATATACACGTATATGTGCACGCAAATACAACATAGATAGATTAGATTGGATTGGATTGGACTGGATTAGATTGTATGAAATCGATCAGATCAGATCGGACTAGATTTAAATCAAACTAGATTCAGATTAGATAACACCAAGACATGAAAGTAGAGTGGGTTTGGATTAGATTAGTTTAGATAACATTGGATTAGATTAGATAGACAAGATAAACAATATGATACAATAGCAAATGGATAGAAGATGAGAAAAAGAACTAAGGTCAAATGGATAGATAGATCGCCAGACTAGATTAGATTGGATTGGATTAAACTGGATTAGGTTAGGTTTGATTTTTTTGCACATGCCGCAGTTGGAGGCTGGATCACAATACATATAAAGTGATACGCTTGAGGTCAGGTTAGACTCGACTCCATAGGATTAGAATGACCAGATTAGATGAGATTCAACTAGGTAGATAGGCAAACACAGAGAGACACGCTGATAGATAGGTCGACAGATGAAAAGATAGATGGGTAGATAGATAGATTGCTCCCAGGTACATTCAGACATTGATAGATTGATGGGTAGCTCGATAGAATGTTGTTTGAACATTTAAAGCGTGTTTATTTTTTTTGCAGATGTAAAAAAAGTACAATGTTTTTCCTTGGATGTTGGGGTGCCGATCACGGTTCCAATGAATGGTTATTGTTCTTGTTTCTGTTTTTCAGGCTCGCACTAGTCATAATCACATCTCACAAAATATAATACATACCCCAAGTTTATCCAATAATCCCCAATACCGTCCGGGATTGGGGATGAAAACCATCAGGCATGCCCCTTTGTCAGCCAGTTTATCCCAACAATCATGGGCATCTTCTCCACTATGTTTGGTCAATATGAAGTTCTCCAAAATGTCATAAGGCGCACTTCTCAGGCTTCATCAGTATCCGATTAGATGCAACACACCCTCTCATAATCTAACACAGCTGTGGCAAATTTGTTCATTTATGGATGATTTGCATTGATTTACAATGATCTACCTATTTAAAAAATTTGAATTACATAAATTTACCTATGAAAAATTTGTTATTTTCCAGAAAAAACTGTAAAAAATTACCGGAGGGAAACCATCAGCTTTTTGAAAATCTCAGTTCCATGGCTCCATCGACCTGTGCGAGGAGACCTGCGGAGTACATAAGGCCTGGGCAGAACGAGTCGGTCACCCTTGGATTCCCTATGGCATGACAGCATGATATTGCAAAAGATGTTGGTATAAAATGGTATAAAATTGTACTGGAATTTGATGTCAGACTTTGGGTCATAGATGTTTTGGTGAAATGAAGTGTGCTGATCTACCAAGACTCACGGTACTGTCATGAAACTGCGTACATGGTGAATGGTATTTTTGGTTTTAGACTCATCTGCTTTGCATCCATATTGCACTTTTCACCGAACACTGTGCAAAAGATCTGAAGTGACATGGTTTGGGTTTTAAAACAGTGTAATCAAACTAAAGCCGTGATCCACAACGATTTTGGGAATACCACTATTTGAGTTTTGCTGAATGGTTGAGGATTTTACCTCTTGTGGCAAGGAGATTCAATCTCCACATCAGTATGATTCAAAAAGGTTTGATCGTTTTTATTGACCTGTGCATGTTCACTCTTTGTCACGGGCAAAAGAACAATGATATGGAAATGTGTCAAACCTATGCTACAATAATTTAGTGTAATGTTCGTAAAGCAATGGTAAACCATCCCCAAATTTACCATAAATGGGTGCTATAAATCATCAATTCATATGGGTGGCTCATGATTGCTTAAAATCCACCTAACAACTAACAACCCTTTTAACAACCATTTTCATGTGAAGTATTAGTCATCAAGGTCCAAATCTGTCTCCAAATTGTCTGCCGTCTCAGTTTTTGGCGTGAACAGCCATTCTCCAAGACCATACAGACGCAGCGGCGTTCACCCGGAAGCCGTACTTGTTGAAGTGTCACTTAAAATTCACGTTTTTTCATGGTCCATGAAATTACCAACGAAATCCTGTCACTTTTCAAAATTCCAAAAACAGCGACATGTTTCATGGTGAACGGTGTTATGTACACATGTTTAATGGTCTGATGAAGAACTGCACAAATTTCCCGTGCCAAAACATGTCCGTCGTGCATGTCAACGGCATGTCAACGGCATGTCAACCAAACAACGAACTATGAGCAAAACACGAATGGAGACGCGGCTGCATCCAATCCCAAAAATTTGCCGATTGTACGCAAAACAAAATGCCAAAAAAAACAAAGCGAATTGTTCAATTGTTTTTCCATTGTGTTCTTGCAAAGAATTGACAACATGTTTGAACCAAAATCACCGCCTGGAGGGCCCATTGACATAGTCCGTTATGTTCTGTACACCTTGTTGGTTTGAATCCATATCTGACATTGTCGGCATTTCTTACCATTGATGAGAACATTGGAAATTGATTCAAAAAAGTGACGCCCCACAAATTACAAGTTAACATATCATCGCCAAGACCATGTCCAAGCACTGGAACCTTAACTGGCATGGTGCAATGTCCAAAATATTGCTGAATAATTGGCGCAGCTGGATCAGAAAAACACCTCAACAGTGGGATGGAAATGGTTGGCTGCCATTTTCGGAGGCAAAACAGAATATGAAACCATAAATTGGAAACATTCCAGCTAAACGCAAAGATTTTGTGTTCATTGCCAGCCTGCGATCGGTCGCTGTTACAAATTCAATTTACTCAAGTGATTGACGTAGTATCGACAACTTCGTGTCCCCAGTCTGAGCAGTGTTGGCGAGAATAGTCGAATATGTCCAGCATCTGAGATTCTTCTACGAAAGCCTTACAATTCGTAGCCTTACCTTAGCTAGCTTCCCAACAAAAATCAACGCATATAAATTATAGATATCAACTGCACACACATATATACCCACATGCAAATGTAATCAAATGTATATATGTATGCCGTGTTGCCATTTATGGCTCCAAATTGGCCGATGAACCTGGTGAAACAACTAAAATCATGGTCAGAGCAGTCACCAAATGTTTTGAGAGAACGAGGGCTACCATCTACATCTGTTTTAATTAATGTGTCAGAACCATTACACCTATCACCAGTGGCACAACCCTACCTCCGAAGTTTTTCAACTTGCCTGCCGTTCACCCTGGCTTAGAGGCGTTCAAAATGGCGTCCGGTCGCAGGAGCACCGGCAGCGGTACAGCGCCGGCCCTATACAAATCAACAAAGGCCATCTCAATTACCGCTGAACGGAGTGATCACTGCGTCTGTGCATCTGTACATTTCGCACATGAACCATTTCAAAGGGCACTGGTTTTAAGAGTGCGGCAAAATCAAAAGAAGTGAAAGTCAGTGGCTGCACATCAGCAAGGTTTTAAGGTGGTCAAAATCACCAGCTCACTTAGGGATGGCACAACTAAGAATCACCACCATTAATTCCAGTTTGTTGCTGAGTAAATCAGCAAACAGGGCTGCGGGTGAGCCAAAGTATTCAATTAGTCAATGCTTCACCTTATGCGACGTCGAGTCCCAGCTTCTTCGACACCTTTGCTCTGTTCAAAAGGGGCCACTAAAAAGAAACACGCAATCCCAATATAGATTCAGTAGTTCGATTGACCATCATAAGAAAAGAATCCCAGTATTGAAGGGAAAATCGGAAAACCATAGGAAACCGCTAGAGATTTGGATGGTTTGGTAGTAGAAAGGACTAAAATCCATGGTTTGCAATACATGTTCCCTTCAAAAAACACGGCTGAAACACTGTTAAAAGCCATAAAACCATGGTTTCCTATAGATGTTCCCTTCAAGAAAACATGTTTCTTCACTTTTCCTGGCGATTTTCAGCAAATCCATGGCACATTCTCGAACACAACAGCCACAGTTGCACCCAGGCCATAGATAGCGAAGCTGACGATCAGCAACCAAAGGATGCAACTTCGAAAGCCTCCCATGGTGAAATCCATGCTGAAATTGACCAGGCCTGGACCCGGCCTGGTAAACGGTTACATAACGAACTGGAAAGATCCACCATGCTATTTCTATGGGAAAACTCCATATTTCGACTGGGCCATTGAAACAATAGCTATTTTGACATAACCAGGCCGGGTATAGGTTTTTTAAAACCATCAGTGGATTAAACAAGGGAAACTATGATGATGATATGGCTTTGTCTGAAAAAAGAAGGTTTATCCCCACGGGGGGAATTTTCAAAAGAGGAGAATGCTGATTACCCAGTTCATTTACATTACATATGTAGAGGTACTGCACAAATGTATGAACCCTCAAAGCAGCTGGGGCACCTTTTATCCGTCTTGAGCCAAAACATATCGTTAGGTGGATATAGGTCTACACATGTTATGTAGGAACCCATACCTAAACACCCCTCCTAAGTTCATGCCTTTAGCATAGAACTTCAAGCTACAAGCTGTTTCGCCTGTCTGTTCCTACCTTCTACAGACACTTGCCCCATGCGATTCATGTGGCACCACGCAGCGTCAGAAGGAAGTGGCTTCGTACACAGGTCAGACAAATTCTGATGTGTACCCACCGGCTCGACCTTCAGAGTTTTGGTCGACACTTTCTCCTGGATCCACAGGAATCTAGTCTGCACGTGTCTTGTTTTACCAAGACCCCTCCTTGACGCGATTCCTCTCGCCGCCGAACTGTCGCTCAGCAGAACCAGCTCTGTGTCGATCTTCCACTCGTCAAGCATTGCCTTCAAACCCAATCCTACTGACCCTGCTTTCACCAAAGCGTAGAACTCCGACTCTCCACTGCTGAGGGATACAGTGCTCTGCAGGTTACTACTGTGTTTCACACAGCATGAACCCAACATACACACGATCCCGGTTGTGCTGCGACGGGTCTTCAAGTCGCCAGCGTGATCTGAATCACAAAACACTCGGATGGTGTTGAACATCTTCTGGGGTCGAAACTTCGATACCACTCGCATGTGACCGGACAGATAACGTCCGAGGCGCTTGAGTTTTCCCCAAGCATATTCGGTAGGATGTTGCATGTGCCGAGCAAGTAACTTCGTTGCTTCAGCCAGGTCGGCACGATCCATTGACAGGTAAGCAGCTCGCATTGTAAGAGACCTGTATTGTGAAACTTGTTCTGGTTCCAAATCGGGCTGCTCTTCAGCCGCGATGACATCTTGAATTTTCTGCTTTTCCGCCGGTGTGCTAACCGGTTTGCAACCTTCCAAATTTAGGGCTTTCACGATGTATTCAGCATGGCGTGGATCTGCTTCATAGTCCAACACGCCAGTCGTCTTGTCATAGCTGATCACTCTATTGAGTACGCACATTGACGTACCATCTCCTCGTTCTGGACCAATCAAGCCATCCACACGATATTCAAATTTCTTCTTTAAGCATTCTTCGAGGTACTTCAAAGCTTCATCGTCACCAAGGCAAATGAAGTCATCACCATGAACGATGAAACGCAAGTCCATTTCATCATGGATGAACAGTGCCGGCCATGCTTTGCACTGTCTGAAGTTGTTCTCCGTCAGCAACTGCACATATGTAGATTGCCAGATGTTGGCAGCATCCAGCGTCCCGTACATTGAGCGTTTGAGGAGCGCGCAAGCTCCCTCTTGTTCACTGCCTTCTGGAAGAGTACAGAAAACCCTCCTCTTGGATTCTCCGTAAAAGTGCGCCCTGGAGATGTCTATCAGCATCATTTTGTAGGGCCTGTTCCTTTTGCTGGTGCGCTTTGACACCATCAACGCACAAAGCACTTTGAGAGATTCCAGCGGAGGCATTGCACTAAAGCTTTCGAACTCCGCCAGTGATTTCGATGCCTTCTTTACTTCCCGAACCACCAAGCGAGATCGATAGTTTGGATGACTGTCGTCACCCTTGTTGCGGTCCACCCACTTAAGGGTTATTGGAGGACGGTTGGTCTCCTCCCAACACATAGTGGTGGGAACAACATCCCATAGCTGTTGCTTCTCCACCCACTTCATCTCTTCCTTTCTGGCTTCCAAAACTTTCACAGGATCCAGTGGCATGCCTGTCACTGAGTCCACATAGTCGCTGACAGCCTCATCCACGAAGCTTTCGGTTTGGTCATTTGAGGTATCATCGGGTGAGGGACCCGATGTGAGCTCTGCCAAGGTACTGAGTTCGCCTCGAACTCGAAGCTCTCGCCGAATTCCATCCAGAATTGCAGAGACCAGTTTCGGTGGATAAGTCTGTGCAGCACGAGCTCTGCCATTGATCAGGTGTACATGCCTGTGTCCACCTTCACATTTTCCTTCGATACACTTTGCCATTTCAGGAGAATTGGTCAGCCAGCAGGTATCCTTCCTGACATATCCTACACCCTGCTGATCCTCGGCAACCATTTCCCACTTGCACATAGGCGACTCCACCTTGTACACTCCAGGCAGGCTTGCCAAGCGCTCGATTTCCGGTTCCTGCCAGCTTGCGCTGGGTTTCGGATGTTCATGCAGAAAGAACCTGCCATGGTTGTGTTGCTCCAAATAGCAGTCCACAGCCACCTTCAAGTGCATTCGACCTTCTTCTAAGATCTGCTGATTCTCTTCATCCGTTCTTTTGTACTTGCTGAGATTCTGAAGTGGACTGAATGGCCCACACGGAGGCGATCCGACAAGGAATAGCGGTTTCTCCTTCTTCAGGAGCCTCTTCAACTCTCGCTGATCTGTGTCCTTTGACAGATCCCAATGGTCTCCTTTCGAGTTCTTGGAAACCATCAAATCAACTGCAAATCCAGGTCGAAGACCGAAAAGGTTAGCCTTCGAAGTGAAACGCTCGGGATTGTAGATCTCGGCCACGTCGCTTTTGCTGATTCCCATGGAGCACAGCAGTTGGCTGATCTCGTAGATCTCTTTCTTGGACTCCAGTTTATGAAACATGTTGGCTTCCAAAACGGAAACCATGTCAGATTGCCCAGATCCTTGACTCTGAGCTGCCGGTGCCTCACTTCCTTGAACTAGAGGTGCTGGATCGTTAGATCCACGGGCCTCTTCTCTTTCAGCCACCTGAGCTTCTCGATGGCTCTCTTCACCTTCTCTCTTTTGTCCCCTCTTCTCCGGAGACTTCTGCCTCTTGGCTGCCCCTCCTGGGGAAGACCCTTCCTCCTCCAAAGGACGTCTCACCGGGTCCGGTCGGACCAAAGGTCCGACTCGACCCTCGGGTTGTCCAATGGCTGCGTCTGCCGCCATCTCGACAGCATCGTCTGGACCATCCCGCAGGACCAGCTCATTCGGCTCCTCCGCGTCTGCTGACGCCTCGCCTTTCCTTTTCTGAGCCTTCAAGACTCGAGCCCGTCCTTCCTCAGTCCGAAGAAGTCTCTGTTGCACCAGGGTTCGGCACTCACTATTGTGAGCTCTTGCTGGCAATCCAACTTGAATCGCATTGCAACCTTCGCATCCAGCTGTATAGTTTCCCTCCACGTCGGCTTTCTTGACATAGAGGTTCCTTGGCAGCGAATCTCGATCCGCTGGGACTGGCATCAGTCGTGCACCAGGCTCAACCGCAGGCATTGCAATCGCTATTGGTGCGTCCAAGTCTTCTGGCTTCTGTGGCCTCATCTTCCACGGAGTGCCACACATCTGATCGAAATCTTCCGTCGACCAGCGTTTCTCCTCCGGCATCCGTTTCACGCTGCCACCCTTGATCACACCATCCTTGGTCATGACCAGTGCGTCGCCATTGCGACCATGGGCCCCCATGAACATGCCTTCCCGCATCGTGTCATAGGGCCCTTCCAGATAGCTCTTCAGAGGCTTGAACCACACTCTTTCACCAAAAGTGACGGATGGTCGTTTCCACCGTCTGCCGCGAGAACGCTCATATGGCGTTCGTCCGTCCGTTCCCACTCTGAAGCGGGAGATCATGAAATCAGCATGACGACCGACCCACGCAAGAATCGGATGCCGATCTCTCACCTGAATCCCCAGCTTCTCTTCCAGGGAACTCTTCATAGCCTTGATCTGCCTTTTGGTTTCTCTAACGGCAACTTCACAAGCGCCGTTTGCCTGCGAGTCTCCTGTCTTTGACTCCTCCAAGACGATCTCAACCGTCTTGATGCCTTTCTTCACAGCCTCCTTGAGGGACTTGATCGAGTTCTCATTGTCTGACTTCAGCACCAGTCTCCTGTACCCTGACTCCTCAAGGCACTGGATGACGAAGTTCACCGCGTAGTTGTCTGCGCCCTTGGCGGGAACCACGCTGCACCACATGTAACCAGTGTACTCGTCTTTGACCTGCAACGAAGGCAATTCGCCTTCAGGCTCCACTTCCGGCCGATTCTTCGAATCCCTGCCCATCCAAAAGTAGTCCATTGAAACGATGGGCAAACCACGTTCATCTTTTCCTTGTTCAGGTTCGCTAGGATGCCGCTCATGCAGTCCACGAGCGCGCATACAGTGGCCACACCAGGTCCTATGGATGGTGTGCCCTGTTGCTTCATGCTCTTCGATTTCCTCCTTTGTTGGTGAAACCGGCGATCGAAGCAGCTTTGGCTTTCGACCGCTCTCCTCATCTTGCATTTCTTCTGGACTTACGGATTCACCTGCCTGGTGAAACCCTCGTCCATTGCTCCAAGATTCTTGCCAAAATGGCCTGACTCGTTGCCATTGACCGAGCCATTCAACCAAAGATCGAAGACAAAGATGCCCTTCTGCTCATAGAGTTGCGTAACTTGTTGGGCTTCCCCAGGGTGCTTCTTCACCAGGTCGTCATACGCAGCACGGAGTCCTTTAGCAATCTTGCCATTCTTTGGGATGATGACGCCCTTGCCATCCATGAGCATTACCACATTCTTCTTTGAGACTGCGGTGCCGCTCGCCAGCATTCGGTGGACATCGATCAACCGACCTTCAACACTTTTGCCAATGCCATTGTTGTCGTACCCTTTGACGACGACGCCTCCACTGTCGGAGAGAAGTTCACCAGAAGCTGTCTTATATGAGGCATTGTTCGGATTCTCATCGCCCTGAATCAATCCAGACTTTTCCAACTCGAGGGGCACTGCCGTGACTGCAGCGCCAGTGTCGAAGTTCACCACCAACTTCGTCCATTGCTCAGAACTTCCATGGCAACTGTTCCAACCGCCTTCAAAGGAATTGATCTCCTGCACCTTGCCGAAGGTCTTGACCACCGCGTCGTTGCGTCTCTTGATGAATCCAATTTCACGATCAACCTCAGAGTGGCCCATATTGCATCGTGCACCTCGTCGACAAAACGATCGCTTGAAGTCACTGCACATCATGCCACCCTTGGGATGATGAAGATAGAAAGCATCTTCATTCTTTGCCTTCCTTCTGCGAGCTCTAGCGGTTTTGACCCGGAAGGACCTTGCCAACTTCTTGGACTCAGTCATTGTCCGTTGACGTTTCTTGTGGATGTCGACCCGTTGTCTGCTCATGACACGCTGTTCATCAGCGCGTGTCTCAGTCTTGAACTTGGCGACTTCATCTTGGGTCAACTTCCGGTATGACCTCGGCGACCTAACGAAGACACCAGCATCCTTCCGCTTGAGATGTCCTCGACGAACCAACTTTGGCTTTCCACTCAAAACTCGGATCTTATCCTCCTCGATGACTACTGCCTCTGTCTCGATGCCTCCTAAAGTTTCGTCGTGGTACTCCTCATCCTTGACCTTCTTGCTGTCGAACTCTTTGTGCCAGGCTTCATCCAAACGTAGCTTCTCCTCAGCGCGTTCCTTGCCTCCAGATCGTCGATGAAGAGTTGCCTTACGCCGCTTCTTCTCCTCGAACCAAGCCTTTGAGTGAGAGACGCCGGCCTTCAGCGCAGCATGATATCGAGCGTCATGCCAGCTTTGATCGTTCACTGTTGCCTCAGTGAGCTTGAAGCTTCCTTGAGCCTTCTTTTCCTTTGCCTCCCTGTCGTTCTCGCGGATCTTCTCTTTGAGCTCGTTCTTGCGAGCATCAATCTCTGCGATGCGTTTCTCAATCCGCTTGTACTCGTCCTCGTCGTCACACTCTTCAAGTTCCTGGATCTTCTCACGTTTCTCCGCATCTAAGTTGGAAACTTCCAAGAGCTCCACGGTTCGATGCATCGCTTGGGTTGACGAAGTTCCGATGGGTCGAGACGGTGTTGGGAGCTCGGCCGATCCAGAGGATCGACTCGGCTCTTCCGCCTCCGGAGCCGACCGAAGACCAAAGGTCCGGTTCGCTCCTTCCATCAGCGACTTCGAGACCCTTTCGAGGAAGCCGATTCTAAGATCATTGCGATGATGTTCGACCAGCTTCAGAGACTCCGCATTGGATTCCCGGCTCAACGACAAGGGGTCGTGCTTGTCTCTCAACTCCTTCTTTTCATCCTCACTCAAACCATTGAAGTGGTCGATGGTGATGCCTTTGAAAAGACAGATTGTCTTGTCCAGGACATAGTGGAACTTCTCAGGCTTGAGGATCTTGAGATAGTCACGAACTGACTTCTTCTCAGGCTTGTCCTTGGAGGATTCTTCAACAAGGCGTTCACGTTCCAAACCACAGACTCCACACTCGTGGTCATGGTGCTTCTCATTGGAGTCTTCTGACACCTGAAGTGAAAGCAAACGTCACACGGCTCAGCGCAAGTCGAATCCTCGGACTTGACCATCACGTACTTGTCACCTTCGGGACGAACAGTCACAAAAGCTGAAGAGCTGCTCGGTCCGGCATCCTCCTCCATCTTGACGTCGTCCTCGCTCCATTCCTCCAGCATGGCAATGCTGAGGAACCCAGTGTCCAAAGGTTCGGCTTGAGGCTCTTCTTCAAGGTTTCCAACACCCTTCGATTTTCCACCTGACTTCGCCTTGGCCTTGGGTTGCTGGTTCTTGTTGGCAGCACCTCCACCGGCCGCCCAACAGTCCTTCTTGAGGTGTCCGATCTTGTTGCAATTGTGGCAAACTCGGGTCTCTTTGGATCCACTACCGGACCCTTTGCCCTTGTTGTCGGCCTGTCCAGATCCTTTGCCGGACTTGCCTTTCGGAGAACCTTTCTTGCAATCTCCTTTGCCTTTCTTGCCTTTGCCCTTCTTGCCTCCTTTTGAGAAAGAGCCCACGTCCATCGGATCACCACCAGAGGCTGAATGAGCACCAGATGCATCTCCAAGCTTCAGTCGGTGTCCAAGTCTCGTTTCCAAGAACATCACCAACTCCGCCCTGACGTCAGCGTAATCGCTGTAGCGACTGCGATTCAGTTGTAGGTGTCGTTCTATCTCTACGGGGCATAATTGCTCAAGGATCGACACCTTGATCTCGGAGTCCAACTGTTGCCGGGTGCCATCAGATCGTCTTCGTTGCTCGTATTGACGAGCATTTTCTTCCCAAGTCTCCACTGCCGCCCACAGATGATCCAACTTCGTGCATTTCTGTGGTGACAGGATTGCCCGAAGCATTGCACCACGTCGTCCACCCGTGCTAGGATCGAAGCGTCGATTCAGTTTGCGCCACGCTTCAAGTCCTTGAGATTTTCCAGCCGACCTCACCACCTGGAAAGCCTCTTTCTCGCAAAGCGTTTGCAAGATGGCATACAGCTGACCAGAGATCTCCTCCACATCCTCAACAACCTGATGGGTCGGATTCACTGGTCCAAAGGCCGCTTTGATCTCCGTCGCAGTGATCTCAGTGTCGAAATCTTCTGCCCACTCCAACACTGCCTCCATCTTTGGGTGCACGCTGGTGATGAAAGCTTCCATCCTGGTCTTCCAGTACAACCAATTGGACTCTTCTCCAAGAAACCTGTCAGGCTTCGCCAAGCCCCGATTGTCCACCAAGGTCACCTTCTTGTCAGGCCGATCGCGCAACGCCTGAACCAGGTCATTCTGACTCCTTGCAAGCTCCTGGAACGCTGCCCCAACATTGGCTTGAAACGCCGCCTGTTGCTGCTGTGCTTGGGCTTGGGCTTGCTGTTGCTGTCCATTCAAGACCTGATCCAACTGTTGCCTGAGAGCCGCTTCACGCTGTTGTGCATCCGTCTGCCCAGCTGTCAGTTGCTCCACCTGTTGTCTAAGAGTCAACTCACGTTGTTGTGCCTGCTGCATGTTCGCCTGGAGTTGCTGGACCGTGTCGATGAGCTGCTGCGCGGTCATTGCTCCTTGTCCTTGAGTTGCCGCCATTGCTGCAAGTGATGTCCCAAGTTGGCCCAAACACGTCTCAACCTGCGGATCCTAATCACTTTCCTGACAAGTCGTTTCCACCTGTCAGCTACACTTCGGTCCTCCACGACCCAAAGCCTGGACGCGCCGATCCAAAGGATCGACAGCAGTCCAATGGCTATTGCGATGATCCACCAATGGTCAATCGCCACAAGGATCAGTGCAGCTAGCTCAACCAGACGCTCCGCTACCATGCACAAATGTATGAACCCTCAAAGCAGCTGGGGCACCTTTTATCCGTCTTGAGCCAAAACATATCGTTAGGTGGATATAGGTCTACACATGTTATGTAGGAACCCATACCTAAACAGGTACCCTATTTTCAGACAAACTCATATATAATATACAGTATATATAAAATATATATATATATATTTCGAAATAGTAAAAAGCAACAAGCAGGTTCATATTCACAGAAGAAGAAAAATGCTCAGTAGTGATAACCATTTGCCAAAAAATATCTAACACATTTCCTTGCAAATGGGAAGCCCTACGAATTTCAAAGAAACACACGCGTCTGCGATAGATCACTGGTAATTTAACACAGCTATTGAAAATGGTCCATTCAGTTCGTTGATTTACCTATTCCAAATGGTGATTTTCCAGTTCGCTATGTAAACGTTTACCGGGTCGATCACTGGAAATCCTTTGGGACTTCATCGGCTGGGAATTGTCGCTAGGGGAGCCTAAAAAAACGGCCGGGCAAGGCGATGCTTGAGGCGAATGGAAAATCCTGGAACTGCCATGAAAATCTGAGCAAATCATCCAATATATACAGTAACTGGTTGGTGGTTGACCTACCCCTCTGAAAAATGATGGAGTGAGTAACAGTTGGGATGATGAAATTCCCAACTGAATGGAACAATAAAAAATGTTCCAAACCACCAACCAGGTATCACCCATATTTGGTAGAAGTAACCGTTGCGCGAACCATTCTGCTAACCACAAATTATTCCCTTTTTACATCCTTTGCCTGTAAGCCTTGTACCAGCCTTTGGAAATCAAATGTGGCATTTTAACATTCCCCGTTTTTTGTATATATATATATATTTATATATATATATATTGTGAGTGCCTCACTTTGCCTTGTCAGGTTGGAACCTTGATCAATCTTCGAACCATAGGCTCTGGCTCAGGGCAGCAGGTTCGCGGGTGGGTGGGCTTAAGAGAGCCTTTTGCCATAGGTGTGACAGGGTTCACACGTTCGTTGCCTGGGTGTGGTCACCCGATCAGTGCTGGTGGATTTGGCTGTGGACAGCCTTTTGAACAGTCTGCTTGGCGAAAACAGCAGAGAGCTTATCACAGGGAATTGTTGGTGTGGCGTGGATTTGCAGTAGTGGTTACCACCAATTTTCACACCGGAGGTTGGCAACCATTTTTACAGACGGATCCCATTTTGTTGGTTTGGGCCATTGAGATCAAAGAGACCATCTTCATTCCTTTTCAGTTGCATCATCTCAGAGTTCTTGCTGCCATTCATACTGGTAGCGGAGCTCCAGTGAAGGAGCATCCAGGGGTTCAATGACAACTGCAGCAGAATCGACCGGCGCTGTGGGGGTCAGCAATCAGCTGGCATCTCTGGTTCCTTCATTTGACCCTTCAAAGGATGACATGGTACAGTATCAGCAGCGTGTTGAGTTGGTCATGGCGGCCTGGCCCAAGACGAAGATCACTGAGCTGGTCACCCGCCTCATACTCAACTGCCAAGGCTCGGCATTTGCGAAGCTGCAGCTGCACCAGTCGGAGCTTCTGACCGGCGAGGAATCTTCGGTGAAGCGGCTGATTGAGATCCTAGGGGGTCAGTGGGGAAGAATCCCTTTGGAGAAACAGTACCAGGAGGCGGAGGAAGCCATTTTCCATACCATACAGCGAGCAGATGAGTCGAATGACAGTTTTCTGGCAAGGTCAGACGTCATGTGGAGCAAACTTCTGGCTCGAAAACTGACGTTGGAAAGCCTGCAGGCTTACATCACCTTGCGGGGTTCCTGCTTGTCGGCCGAGGACAAAAAGCGTGTGGTAATGGAAAGTGAGGCTGAGGGATCACTGACGATGAAGAAAGTCAGTGAAGCCATCCGTTTACTTGGTGCTGCATTCTTTCATGATGTCACTGGTTTGAAGAAAGGTGCAAAGACGAAGGTGTATGATCAGACAGTACTTGTGAGTGAAACCCATGATGATCCTTATGAAAATGAAGATCCCCCTCATATGCCTGAAGAGATGTTGAATGATGAGCATTTGGAAGCTTTAGCAGCCGAAGGTGACGCTGATGCTGCGTTGATTCTGGACTTCGAACAAGCCGCTCAGGATACGGTTCAGGAAGACCAAGATCTGGCAGTGGCAATGGTGTCCTATCAACAGGCACGTCATCGACTGCAGGAGCGCTTCAAGAATCGAGGTTTCTTTCCAGCTCGTCCTTTCCCAAATGCTGGCAAGGGGAAGGGGTCGTTCAACAAAGGATTTGGGAAGGGCAAGGGGAGCAATTCATGGGACAATCGACCAAAACGGTCACTCCAAGATCGAATCATGAACAGTTCATGCCGTCTCTGTGGGCAACGTGGCCACTGGAAGGCAGAGTGCCCTATGCGTGGCACTTCAACAGGTTCAGCACCTTCGACATCCGGTGGTAACACAGCACCCACCACAACTGTGATAGCTGATTCAGAAGCCATGGACAGCTTGCCACTCGAGTTCGTGAATCTCCCTGATGATTTGATGCCATCTCTTGACATAGATCATGAACCTCAGGTTGTTTCAGCTGTCAGTTTTGTAAGTTTTGCGTCTATGAGATATCCTAGGATGAGTCACCAAGGTTGTATTCCGGGGGAATATGTAGGTCAACATCCCAGGGTGGGGACTAGTGATCATAGACTAACAGCCCATGAACGGCTCCACCGCCGTCTGAGGAGTAGTGCCCGGTCCAGTGATGCGCATCCGATTCCGTGTACAGATCATCCAGTGCCTGAGCCGTTTTGCCAATCGCATTTTGCGAAGGATGTCAAAAGAACATCCATCAGATCCAACACCATTCCAATCATGTCAGCCAGCCAGGACGTGCAGTGTGCTCTGTTTGCAACCCATGGCACTCACGGTGTTTTAGACTTAGGAGCATCGAAGACGGTGATTGGATCCAATCATGTTGCCGATCTTTTGAATGGCTTGGACCCTGCAATCAAAGAGAAGGTCACCAAAACCAGTTGTGACATTACTTTCAAGTTTGGCAATGAGGGAGTTCTCCATAGTAGCTATGCAATTGTTCTTCCGATTGGTCGTCTCAAGTTGAAAGTAGCCATTGTGAAGGGAGGTACCCCGCTTCTGTTGTCGAATTCTCTGATGAGAGCACTCGGAGCCAGGATTGACTGCGAAAACCGTTGCCTCATCAGCCCACTGCTGGATTGTGAAGTTCCATTAAAGCTCACTTCTCGGGGTTTGTTTCTCATTGATGTGAACAGCTTGGCAGTGGCAGCTAGGCCAACCTTGGAACAATCCGTAGGTGAGCCCACGCAGATTCATCAGACCTTTGTGACCGTCCGCCAGAAGGAAAAGATAGCAGGATCAGTGCCAGTTCAGCAGGATCAATATCAATCACCATCACCTCTTCAGGTGCCATTTCCATTCAGTGAATCCAAGGGAGAGCCACATGACACTCTCAACGTTCATGCGACCCAACCTGAAACCATGGTAGCTGTGCTGAAGTCTCAAAGTCATCCAAGTCCCAGTGAATCCACCGAGTGTCCAACCCTTCCGGCCGTAGACCATGTCGCTGAGCAAGAGGTTGAAGGATCTCCAGGAACGAGACAGCGGAGAATTGAAAGACATCTCCCATCTCACACTGACGGACCTCCAGGACCAGAAGGTGCAGTTCGGGCAGAAGCATCTGGGACGCCCCTTTCATCAAGTTTGGGAGGAAGATCAAGAGTGGATCTCGTTCATAGCCAGCAAGTATGCCGAGTCCACCAAGATGTCTCACCGGTTGATCGTTCGGTACATAACTCTTCGTGTGGAACAACACGAACGCAGTCAAACACCGATTCGTGTTGCCCCACCGGCCGAGTCCCAAGCTGCGTCCAGCCAGCTGCCCATGAGTCTCCGTCCCGTTCCCAAGATCAAGGCCAAGCCAAAGGCGGCCAGCCAGATCCCTCACTCCGAGATCGTGCATTTGCCAGACATGGAGGCAGAAGAGGAAGAGTGGAATTTAGGGACGTACCAGAGTGGATATACGGAACCAACCCCCATGAATGCCGACATGATGGCCATGCAGACTCGCATGTTGCATCTCGAGAATGCATTGACCCAAGTGATCCAGCACATGGAACACCAAGCGGGCATCCATCAGCCAGTGCCCGAGGACCAGGAAGGAGCGTGATCAATGAGGATCAGTCATGCCCTTCCGACTCAAGTGTGCACCCTGATGTCAAGAGGTTACAATCACTGATTCGCCAATGTGAAAAGGAACTTGATGCCGCAATGTCCCAACACCATCCAATTGGTAGGCCATTTGTACTTGGGGAAGTGTTTTGCAGCCAACAATCACCCGTGACACATCAGGTGCAACAACTTGGAGGGTCAGCGTTCCGATTCGGTTTGACACAGGGAGACTTGTCAAACATCACAGCCACGTAACATATGGTACTCACCAGTATGTGGTCCATGGTCCAGCTGGTCTCAGTTCAACTCAGCGAGGTCTGTCCAGAGCTTAGAAGAGCATTTGCAGAAGAGGGAACAGTTGTTGTATCAAATCGCCTTGGGTATTGTGTTGTATCGTCATCAAATCATGCATGGACGACACTTCCATTGGGAGCAACCTTCTAAATCACTGATGTTTTCTCAACCTGGTATTTCGGAAATCCACCAATTTACCCAAATGTGTGAATTCGACTTGTGTGAAGTCGGAGGGTTGAAGGACCCGGAAAATGGACTTGCCATGCGAAAACGCCTGGTGGTGGTGACGACTAGCCCAGCTATGTTCCAAGCATTGCATGGCCGAACGTGTCGAAAACAGCATGCACATCAGGTGATAGAGGGTCAAACACATGTTGATGGACAACTGGTTCGAAGGTCGGTGTTTTCTGAAGTGTACCCCCGAAAATTTGCGAGGTTGATAGCTAATGTGATGTGCAAATCGCCACGCCAATGGCCATTTCAGTGGAGCTCCGGACTGATTGCACTCTCCCAGTGCCAAGTGGGGGAACCTACCCTGGTGTCAAATCCCGCGGGTAGGGTGATCAACAGCCAAAGCCGCAAGGCCAATTTTGCACTGACAGAAATCGTGCATCCGATCCCAAAGGCAGAACAGTTGGTCAAACGCAGAAGACTTGGTCACAAACAGTATGTTGAACCTTGTTTGGAAGATTGCCAAGAAATAATTTCCAGAATCAACAAAATTGTCCCTCGAGTTGGAAAGCATGAAATCACACAATCCGATATACTCACACCACTTCAAGGGATGTTCAATGATATGCAGCTGATTAGTGTAGTGGCATGTCGAGGAATGGACAGGACCATGGCCCCTTTAAGCCATATCCATGCCGCTGAAGCCCCATTCAGAAAATCTCTAATGATCCTCCGGCCATCAAGTCAGGTGGCATTTGAAAAGCATTGGGAGAAGTTTGATCAATTATCCCATCGACAGCTGGTCAGGCCATCTCATGCATGTCGATTGAACATCACAATGTTTGCTTGCCGTAGGGATGATGCTTTCAAAGTGAACACACCAGGAACATCATCCAACCCTCCAGAAGAACCCAGTCGTGATGCTAGAAGTGAGCCAAGCACTGCACCTCAGCCGATGGTAGAGGAATCGACCAGCAGTTCATCTGATAGTTGGCAGCCACACTCGCACCACGACTCTGCAGTCCGATTGCCAGCTGGCGAAGACCAGCAGGCCAAAGATTCATCACCAGCAGGCTTTGATGAAGAGACAATGTCAGGTCCCCTACGGGAACAAACGTCACGTTTCTGCAGCCTACCCAAGTGGGAACAGAATCAGATCAAACTGATGCACCGTAACCTTGGACATCCAAGTAATGAACGGTTAGCCAAAGCCTTGCAATCGATGGGTCAGCGTGCTGAGGTAGTCAATGCTGCCAGAGAACTCCGTTGCTCAGTATGTGCCACTCATGTTGCCCCAAAACATCAGCGCCCGGGAAGTTTGAAGCCCATGTTGGATTTCAATCACAAGGTGTACATGGATGGGATCTCATGGACCAACAGCCAAGGAAAGACTTTTCATTTCTATCACATGTTGGATGCAGGTACACATTTTCATGTCGCAGTTGCAGCCCCTTCACGCCTTGGTAGTGATGTAGTTCATTTGGTTAATCAACATTGGGTCTCATGGGCAGGTGCGCCACAGCACCTTGTAGTGGATTCAGCAACGGAACTCAATGGAGAGGAATTCACCACGTTTTGTCAGCGTTTTGGTATTAATACCACTACCACTTGCCCTGAAGCCCACTGGCAAAACGGAAAGATCGAACGACATGGCATGTTTCTCCAAGAGATGATTACCAAAGTCGATACAGAGATTCCTGTAAATAACTATCAAGATCTTCAAACTACCCTGAACTTATGCATTCAATCCAAAAATATGCTGAGTATCAAACATGGGTATGCTCCTGAAATCATCGTGTTTGGAAAACAAAGTCGGCTTCCTGGATCCATACTCAGTGATGAATCAATTCCTAGCCATATGACAGCTATCCAAGAACTTGAACAAGATGCAGTTGGTGGTTTTAGGAAACATTTGCAAATCAGAGAGTGTGCACGCAGAGCATTTCATGTTGCCGACAATTCAGACGCCATCCGTCGTGCTGTGCTCCGAAAGTCATGCCCTTCGAGAGGTCAGTTTCAACAAGGTCAATGGGTCATGGTGTGGAGAACACAGTCCCGTGATAAACCTAGTTGGATTGGTCCCCATCATGTAGTCCTTCAAGATAGTAACCACACTGTGTGGACGACCCAAGGTGGCCGACTTTTTCGCAGCGCACCGGAACACGTTAGGAGATCACTGCCAGCGGAGGGTGAACCCGAGGGTCCCGAACTCCCCAGTGACCTTACTCATATCCAGAACCAAATCGACAGAATGAATCAACTTCCCACGATTGATGAACATGTCCCATTGGAAAACATTGAGGAGCCCATCGAGTCACCAGCCCACATGCCAGAACCAGCGGTGGCCCGAGAACGCCTTGGGAGCACAGCCGAATCACTTGCACAGCCAGATCAGGAGCCAGAAATTAATAGTCACCAGCCATCCATCAATTCTCAAGAATCTGGATCCGATTCAGAACAGACCACAGTTCAACTTTTGTGCATCGATGATGATGATGAAGTTTATTTTTCAACTGAGCACCCTGATTTTGCGTTTCGCTGTGAATTCGATGTGCCTGCTCATGCCGTGCCCAAAGATGCCAATGCGGAGAGTGATCAAGTTGCATGGACTCTGCTGTCCAGCGGCAGTGCCAAACAACGCACCGAAGTAAAAATGTCAGAACTCACCCCTCAAGAAAAGACTCTTTTTGAACAAGCCAAACAAAAGGAAATTGACAATTGGATCCAAACCAATACCATCACCAAAGTTTTGAAGAATCAGATTCCACTCGAACAGGTCATGCGCAGTCGATGGATTTTAACCTGGAAGCCACTAGATGATGTCAATCAAGATGAGATTTCCCAAAGGTGCTCTAGTAAGACCCATAAACCCAAGGCACGTCTAGTTGTCCTAGGATACCAAGACCCCAAGATAGATGAAATCCCCAGAGATAGTCCCACCCTTGGTAAGACAGCTCGCATGATCATCCTCCAAGCCATCGCCTCACATGGATGGCAACTAATGTCATTCGACATCAAGGCGGCGTTTCTTCAGGGTCGACCACAATCCGACCGCATCATGGGCTTAGATCCAGTTCCAGAGCTGCGGCGAGCCATGGGTATGCAACCCCATGAAATAGGCAAGCTCAACAAAAGTGCATACGGATTAATCGACGCCCCATACTTGTGGTATTGTGCTTTGGTTTCTGAACTGACGTCACTAGGAATGGAGGTAAGCCCCTTTTGTCCTTGCACATTCGTACTTCGTGATAAAACTAATCCCCAAAAATTATCTGGTGTACTTGGCATTCACGTTGATGATGGAGTTTGCGGGGGCAATCAGGAATTCCAAGAGCTTATCAAGAAACTTGAAGAAAAGTATCCATTCGGTTCAAAGAAATTGGGATCCTTCACTTTCACGGGTATTGACCTCACCCAAATGGAAGATTATAGTATAATCTTGAGCCAATCCCAGTATGTGAGAAAGATTAAACCTATCCCAATTGACAGTCAAAGAAAGTTTCAGGTAGAGGCCGATGTCACGGAATCAGAGCGAGGACACCTACGTGGACTCGTAGGTTCCCTCCAATATGCAGCAGTGAACACACGACCTGACCTATCCAGTAGACTATCCATGTTGCAATCATCAATCAACAAAGCCAAAATCGAAACACTCCTAGAAGGGAATCGTTTACTGCATGAGGCAAAGAAACATCATGATGTGACCATTCGAATCAGACCCATACCTGTTGAAGATTTTCGGTTCATGGCATTTTCCGACGCTTCATTCGCATCCCAAAGAAAGCCCGATTCACACACAGGTCTAGTCATTGTTGGCACCCACAAGTCTATTTGTGAGAATATCCAGTGTCCTATCAGCCCGATCACATGGGGTTCCAAGAAAATTCAGAAGGTAGTGACGAGCACCCTAGCGGCAGAGACAGTGTCCCTTGCTGCAGCACTAGACCAACTTGGATGGCTTCGCCTGTTTTGGGGATGGCTCCATAATCCTGACACGAATTGGCGTAATCCTGAGGAATCCCTTTTAAAGATTGAGCCTGCCATCTCAGTACCAACACTGCCTGAATTTTCCGACTTGGCAGTCACTGATTGCAAGAGTTTATACGACCTAGTAACAAGGACAGCACCACCGTCATGCACGGAATTTAGAACACAACTCATGGCCCGATCCATAAAAGAATCCCTCAAGGAGGGTATCCAACTAAGATGGGTCCATGGTGGTGCCCAACTGGCTGACGCACTGACAAAGATAATGCAAGCCAACTTTCTCAGAGCCACTCTCAAAATAGGATACTACAGATTGCATGACGAAGACTCCATTCTCAGGAGCCGTGCCCAGACCCGCGATCGAATCAAATGGCTTAAGGAAAGCCCATCAGATCCGCTTTTGAACCAAAATTGATCAACAGAATGTTTTTGACGAGTGTGAGTGCCTCACTTTGCCTTGTCAGGTTGGAACCTTGATCAATCTTCGAACCATAGGCTCTGGCTCAGGGCAGCAGGTTCGCGGGTGGGTGGGCTTAAGAGAGCCTTTTGCCATAGGTGTGACAGGGTTCACACGTTCGTTGCCTGGGTGTGGTCACCCGATCAGTGCTGGTGGATTTGGCTGTGGACAGCCTTTTGAACAGTCTGCTTGGCGAAAACAGCAGAGAGCTTATCACAGGGAATTGTTGGTGTGGCGTGGATTTGCAGTAGTGGTTACCACCAATTTTCACACCGGAGGTTGGCAACCATTTTTACAGACGGATCCCATTTTGTTGGTTTGGACCATTGAGATCAAAGAGACCATCTTCATTCCTTTTCAGTTGCATCATCTCAGAGTTCTTGCTGCCATTCATAATATATATATATATATCGGGAGAACGTGTTTGGTCGCCCCAATGCAATTGAACACGAACATTATTAGGGGGCTTGTGAAACGTGCACAGCATATGTGAAAAGTGCAGAACTTCTGTAAAACGTGCACAACTTCTGTGAAACGTGCACAAATGCCGGGAAACGTGCACAACATCTCTGAAACGTGCACAACATCTCTGAAACGTGCACAACATCTCTGAAACGTGCACATATAGAATACTTAAAAACACTGGGTGGGGGAGCTGAAACACGTTATTCCCATATATATATACATAAGCTAGCTTGGGGCTTGCCCATCTTCCAAATATCTAACCCCACAAAATTATTCCCATATATATATATATTATAATTATATATAATTATATATATATAACTTTCCCATTCAAACCTACATTTCTAGGGGATTTCCGTTGCCATGGATGCCCAGTCGCCAACCTCCCAAGTCTCCTTTGAGCTTCAGCAAGGCCGCGCACGGCAGCACGATGCAAATGAAGTTCTGTGGCACGATGCCCACCTAGCAACAGAAATATGCAATAAATTTATGCGTGTAAATACATATGGGTTTGTCTGAAAATAGGGTATATTCCCAATTATAGCCATTTAATAGGGATAATGGTCATTAGTGTAGGGGTACACTATTTTCAGACAAATCCATATTATTCTACACGTATATATACATGTCTGCGCCTGTGTATGTAGTGTTTATGTATGTCTATGTATAGTGCACGTGTTGTGTCCAAAGATGTTGAATGCTGGTCTTCTTATCTACCTGTTCCTGGCGTGACATCATCTCACTGGCTCCGAGGGGTTGGCCCTTGGCCCAGCCACGAGTTCGATCACAAAGGCTGCATCATCGTGGAGGAAGAGGCACAGGCAGGCGGTGACCAGAGAGAAGAGGACCTTCATCCAGCAGCCGGGGCGCGAACACTCCTGGAAGCCGGGAAAATAACACCAACTGCAGGGGATTCCAGGTCCTCCTTTTTTTTGGAACAGATGGACCAACTTGAAAGATCCAATTGATTACAAACCTAAACCCCTCCAGCACAAAACTTACCCAAAAAAAAAAAACGAAACATCGCAGCAACCAAAAATCATCCAAAATCTCCTCCAAAGGCCTCAGAATGGGAGCTGCCAGCAATGGCACATTCACCAGCAACTTCAGCGTCACGCTGATCAGGCAGAGGGCACTCATGGCACCGTTGAGTTCTCCTGGTAGCAGCTGCAGGTTCAATGGACTGCGGCCCAAATTCATCGGGAAGGACTGCGCTGTGCCATCGCCGAAGAAACCTGGACGAAAATTGGAAAGGTGGGACTCAGGACTTGCAAACTCGGTCTTGGACAGGTCTTGGATCGAGATGGATGGATACTATATACTAGATAGTACTATGTATATATATATATATGTGGTATTGTATGGTGCAATTTGCTATATATATATACATATACGCATAAGTGTGCACATGTTAAATTTCAAGCTTCATTCTTTTTTTTGCGTGCAAAATGTAGCCAACTTGTTGCAATCATCCCAAAAGGACGCCCAACTGAGATCAGCTTTTCTCAAACGCAACGACCAAGAAGCTGTAGCACAGCATTGCAAGAGCCACAAAAAATGCCGCCGCAAGGCCCGTGCTGCACAGTACAGCTTGGCTCCATTTGGAGGGGTCCTGAATGGGATCAACCTTTATCATCACCACACAATGGGAGGGTCCCAAATGGCAGTGTGTCAAAACCTTGTACCCCTGGTGAACATCAAAATAGCTGGTAAATGGATGTTCATCCCCCTAAAAATGGTATTAATAGGTATTGATCCATACCCAAATCCAAACACAACGTATCCCACCTCCATCAGTTGATAGACCAAGGGTGCCTCTGAATGCACCATGAAGGTGTAAATGGCCACCCCTGCTGCTGGGGGAAGTCCTGCCCAGTTCACCATCACCTGACAGGGACAGTCACATGGTCATTCAATGGTGATTTCATTTGTTTTCTTGGTGATTTAATGGGATGTCATGGGATTTCATGGTTATATAATTTGATGTAACTAATTTGATATAATGGTGTAAATCTAGATATACTCTTGCGAGCTGGAAAAGACACAATTTTTGAGAGGTGATTCATCGAACTGAATGGCAATTTTCCATAGGAAATGGTCTCAACAACCTGTCCGAGATCGCGCAAAACTGTGGGATTCAAAAAAGAAAATATGGGGTTTGTTAGATTTCACGTGATTTACATCATCAACCACACTATGATAATCATGATGTAACCAATACGAAAGAGCGGATTCAATTCAAGCAACACAACTATGTTTAACTATGATTCTTGGACCAAAATGTGAGATCTCCCGCCCCAAGAAATATACGGATTGATCCAAGCGAGTGGATTGAGGCATGGGTTTTTGCCCACCAAACCCTTTGCGATTGAAATGGATTGCACCAAATAAACACTGGGAACTTGGATAAGTAGAGGGATAAAAATACCATTTTTCACAAAATGGGACCTGGGATTTCCCACAATCCCAATGGTTTTCTCCATTTTTTCTATGGTTTTCATATGGTTTTCCTATGGTTTTCCTATGGTTTTCCGATGTTTTTATTCCACCACACATTTCACCAGGGATCCTCCAGGGATCTTCGCACGCCGCACCTGGTCCTCCGCCGCCTCGCCAAGGGCCACCAGCTCGCCACCGCTGATCAGGAGGCAAGACAGGATGATCAACATGCTACCTGGAAGGATGAAAGGGACAAATAGTAGGATATAATAGTAGGATGATCAACTATCACTAATATATAATATATTCAACATGCTACCTGATATATTCAGGAGGCAAGAAGGATGGTAAACGTTTACATAACTGATGGGAAAATCAGCTATGTCGAATAATGGGAAAATCAGCTATGTCGACTGGGCCATTTTCAATAGCTATGTAACAAATTACCAGAGGCTACCTGGAAGGATGAAAGGGACAAAGGGATGATGAAGATAAAATTGAGGGATGTTTTTCACTTGTATTAAACATAACATGAGAAAATTCATCTGGATTCAAATTGAAGGGATATATTATGATATATTGACCCAGCTACGGCGGATTCCGGTGAATGGTTTTCCGAAATGCTGCAGCAGTTGATAGGTGGTAAACATCCCATAGGGTTTCAACCATCCAAGGTGCAGGACTTCTTCCAGCCAATGTCTGCTTGAAAGAAACAAAATTGGAGGTTTCCGAAGTGCGGTACCCCCAGTTCTCATCGTTCATTGGGATTTTCCATGAAATAAACCCAGCTGTTGGGGATCCTCCATGAGTATGGAAACCCCCGTTTATAAACCAGAGAAAAACTATAGTTGTATCAAGCTATATCCCCCCTAAACCATACTCAAGCAATTATGTGCGTCAACTTAGCAACCTTTTCTGCAAACCTTGTTGTCATTGGTGTGTCAATGATTCTTAATTATTGGTCATTGATTCAAGGATGATGGAGATCAGTAGTGATCAACAAGGATGATGGTCCACTGCCAAAAAAAAAGAAACCGTGTGTTCATCACTTTGATTCAATGACTGGCTGAATTAAAATGATTCACCCACCACTAACATGGCAATGGACGATCCGCCATTTACGAACAGATTGACATTTATGTATGTATGTATGTATGTATGTATATATATATATATGTGTGTGTGTGGGGGGCAAATTATAATAATTCACTTACCTGAAACTTGCGGCCCTTTTGGGATGATTCCTCTATAAAAAACATGATTCCAGGGTTCGGGAGAAGTGAGGTCGTGATGAAATTTACCCAGATATATATATATATATACCATTGCTGGTTATAAATATCTTCATCCAAATATGTTCATCATTGAGCCAACTCCATTTCGGAGAGCACCAGCCATTGGAGATGATCGGTGTTGTCTCGGCTGCTTAAAACACACAGATGTGTGAAACAGTTAGTAACAAAACACATAGCAATATGGTGCATAGAATGTCAATGAATCCTGGCGTTACTGCAAATCAGAACCAACTTATCTATTCATAACACCTGTGCTCTATTGCTTAAAATAACATTAAATTTCGAAATATAATCGGATATATAACCAACAATGTCGAGAATTATGGAGAGATAAAGAAATATTTCATCAGCTTGGGGGTATTGATAGGTGACAATTTTAATGCGGACAATGATGATGAACCCAGTAAATCATGGTGCAAACACATGTCATGTTTGGTGTTTTCATCCAACTGCCCTGGAGAAGAGATTGGTTTTCAAGCTGGAAAGGATATTGAACCTCCACGGCTTCCTCGAGCCCTGCCAAGCTACCCAAACCAACGACTGCTAAAGAAGAGAAATGCCTGCAATGTGGAAAATGTGACAGACTGCCACATGGACTGACAGGTGATACATGACTAGGTACATATCTTTACGTGAATATAATCATATATATATGATATAATATTATACTATATATAATATAATATTATAGTATGTTCGATTACATTATATTATTTGCATATGCATATTATGTAAATATAAATATTTATTTATTTATATGTTGATATATGTGTGTGTGTCACATACATAGGAGTAATTGGATTTGTGACCCACTGAATGACATGCGGCAGGATGGGCTGGCTCAACAAATTGAACAAACAGTGGCGACTGACATCAGCACCATCCAAGAATATAAAATGACATCGATTTTGCCAACAAAAAACATGTCCCATTCCCCCAACCTAGACCCTGCCATGTCTTCGGGTTGGAAGACTACCTTCCTCTAAAAAAGAATGATGTCTGGGGTGTATGTTAGCTCGGGGGATGGTGAACCGCGCCTAGCTTCCACGAAGAGCAGTATGAGGAGAACTCCAAAGCAGCCAACACTGAGAACTGCAGTTGACAGGGAAGGGAACAGCAATTGCCTGCTGCCGGTCACAAAAAACGTCAATTCGGATCATGCTCGATATCATCCCAATTTTCGGGGATGTGCGATAAGAACCTTTAAAAACTCTATAAACATGTGCAAACTGCACACGTGAACCCATAAGAATCCATGTGAAACCACCATCTCATCCCATGGCCAAAGTCTCCAAAAACTCACCATCCAAGCTGCAGTTGATTTGATGCCAAGATCAGTCCTGACACCAAGCCGCCATAAAGATCCACAAGGGCACAACCAGAGAACAGCAGCTGGCCAGACCTTCCAAAAGCCATCTGACCCAACATCCCCCAGTCGCAGCTGACCATTGGCACATTCATCTCGTTGGCTCGAGCGTCCACAAGGCGCAAGAGAGTACCTGAGAAATGGTTTCTCTGCCTTGGGGGCAGGAAAAAAAATGGTGAACAAATGACATTGATTTGGGTGATTCTTAAAGTGTGTAGGGTTTTAAATGATTCAATGACGGTCTTTAACTACCGGAAAAAACATGTTGTGACCGTTCAGCTCTAAAAATAGCCGTTTAGCTGTTGCTGTGCTTCAATTCGTTTCCCATCTATTTCCACACATCACGCCGTTTCCCAACCAGGAAACCCGTGAGCCACAGGGTGAAGCTCATCATCATCGCCACCGCGAGGAAGGGAAGCACAAAGAGCCAGCCAGCTTGTTTCCAGGCATAGGGAAGTACCAAGATTCCAGATCCTGGGGTTTGCTTCAAAACATGGACCATCTTCCCGGTAGTTTCGAATGCTATGGAGGAAAAAAATTCACAAATCCTCCGCTAAAATCATCCAAAATCATCAAAAATCTGCTTGGTGGTTTCAACCCCTCTGAAAAATATAAGTCAGTTGGGATTATTATTCCCAATATATGGAAAATCACCAAACTGAATGGAGAGTCAATTCATGTTCCAAACCACCAACCAGATAAAACTCCTTATGAAATCGCCAAATCATTCAATCCCAATGGTCCCATATAGGCATTCAGCATCGTCACGATCGTTCCCCCCAGGGACGAGCCCTTCGCAATGCCTTTGCCGTGTCCCTTCAGCAGCACGTCGCTGTCCAAGGAGCTTTCAAGTTCGGCAGAAAGTCCTGCCGTGGCGAGGGGATGGAACAGGAGTTTATTCGTTTCTTTATGCATCTGTTCATCTCTTTTTTGTGATCCAAAAATAGAAAAACAAAATCTCCCAACTAAAATAGTGATAATTTGCTGTTGAAAATCAAATATGTATATCAATTTATTTATTTATTTATTTATCTATTTATTTATTTAGGTATTTATTATCATTATTTTACTTATCTATTTATTCATTTATTTATTTATCCTCATAATGGTCAGGACCAACAGAAACATCCAACGCGTCTACATATAAATATATGATTAGTGGGGGTATACCTGAACATTCCTTCGATCAATTATGTTTGGTAGTTTTGGAGTATGACCTACAATGACCCAGTTTTCAGAATCTCGTCTAATTCTACTAGTTTGCCTGGTTTTGCTTCCTGGTGGCCACACTATCACCACAAGTGACATTTTGAATATGACTGAACATGGTTTGCATCCTGGCTGCGCCCAGGGACATACCAGGCCATTCTCATACCCCTAGCACCAACGCATATAAATGCACATAACTGCGCCCAAAATTACCTTCAAAACGCGCGCAAATCCAAGAATCTGGTAAATTTGTGAAATTTTGGGAGCGCGGATTGAAAGCAAAATGCTGGTGAGAAGACTGGGAGGAGGGTCATGCCGATGGGACACACAGCCATGACATACCAGGCCTAACTTTTCGGGAAACCGCTCGATACGACCATAAATTTGATGAAACACCTGATTGTGCAAAACGACTGATATTTTTTAGGAGTTGGAAGGCGCAGGTAAAGACAAATAGTACTCTTGCGATTCGTGCTTACATTTCCCAGATTCCCGCTATGGATAAAGAGTTTACTTTAAGAAATATTTTAACAATAAAGCTAAACGTTCAATCATAATTAAAACATATTAGTTTGTAGACATTTACATGAAAAAGTATAAGAAATGCAAATATCCCACTAGTATCCCATTTGTTTCTGCTGGACAAATACTCACTTAAAACTCATGAAAAAAGACTCAAACTGACCACCAGTCGCCACCACTCGGCTTCGACTTGACCCCGGAAGGCTCGGTTTTGGCCCGCTCCGCTCTTCGCAGGGACTGGCGGGGAAATGCCAAAGATCCATCTGGAGTGCGGAGGTTGGTGACCACCGAAAAACTGCCGAAGTCTTGACTTGGAAGATTGTATCCTGTCAGGAGATAGTGAGACGCCCAAAAAATGGCCATTTCAATACGTCCTCAAGGGTGTAAGCTGCTCTTGGAAGAAACTTGGATTCCTCATGATTGCTCTTGGTGTCCTTCACTGATATACTTTTTGTTTCCAATTGTTTCCAATCAAGAAAAGGGGTTGGTGCAGATTCTACTTTCAAGCAATTCTGCAAATCGTTTGAAATTCTTGGGTTTGCTTGAATTTTATAGGAACGAAACAGGGACAGGTTCCTCTGTCCGATGCCTGCATGATTTCGACAACCAAATTTACCGCAATCCCAACAAACACGATTTCAGTTGAATGGGCTTGAAGGTGCAAGCTCATGTCGCAAATTCCATAGGGAACAACATGAAGCAGCTGGCTATGTCCTGTGTTAAAACTACGTTTCTAGAATGCTAATTCTTGTCTATTCGGTTAAAGACTCGTATCGTATATCTCTCTCCATCGCTATCTTCGGGAGTCTATATTTTGATAAACATGTGGATTTTCCAACCAACCTTTGTAAGTACGATAATCATTCAGCAACCTGAAAACATCAGCAAGATATGGGATGGTTGCCCTCATGATTCCCATCATTCTGTATACCCTCTGGTAAACGTTTACATAGCTATGGAAAATCACCATTTTCAATGGGTACTGTAAATCAACTATAAATGGCCATGTTCAATAGCTATTTTGACATAACCAGAGGGTAAATCAGAACAATTCCCCTGAAAAGTTCGGCCAAAGAAGGGGACAAAAAAACCCTCACTATGTCACTATGTCTATGTTAACTATGTTACATCCAGTGACATCGCAGCCCGGTCAGGACCATTTTTTGATCCAGATTTTCAATGATATTCCAAGATCCCCACAACATATCTGGTTGGTGGTTGACCTACCCCTCTGAAAAATATGAGTCAATGGGAAGGATTATCCCATAACAAATAATCCAAATGTTTGAAACCACCAACCAGATATCCATCTAATGCATGGTATCATGTGATGGTTTTTAAAAAAAAATGACCGGTGTTTAATGGTTATATCATATCACTATGATATACCATGATAACCATTCTGCTGAGTACGGTCATGGGATACCCAATTGAATGGTACAAGTAAGTCACTCTCTCTCTCTCTAAACCAATGTTATAACCACGATAACCATTCCCATCATGAAATTCACCGACATATCCACACTCGTGATGACATGATTCATTGAAATACCATTGAACCATTTCATGAACCACAATGATATTCCCATCTTGACCCTGCAATCCATGGTTAAGTCCCCTCCCTGAACGGTGACTTAGTCAGGCTGCGTTGGAAGGGATAGGGATGGAAGTCCACTTGGCACATGTCATAGGTCACCGGTCGGTAGCCTTCCTTGTAAAACATCAGGAAGTAGTTCACCTAGGAAAATACAGTGGATTGTTCACCCAAAACATCGTAGTTTAACATGGTTTAACATGGTTTAACATGGTTTAACATGATTTAACATGATTTAACATGGTTTAACATGGTTTAACATTGTAGAAATCAGGAATCAAAGTTCTTAAATAGAATTCTTCGCTCTACTGAACCCACCAATTTATGTGGATGTCCGCAGGATATTGGGATTGGATGGGTTTGGTTTGATGTGATACTAGTTTATATAAAAAGCATTAAGGGGGATGAGGATAAGAACATCTAAGAAACATGTAAGAGTTTTAGCGGCATTATGATCGGAGATGGTATAATGTATCTATATTTTATATCAGCAACAACATGAGGGATCCGGTTGATTGGCGAACCCATCCGCAACATATATATATATATATATATGTGAGTTAAATTTGGGGTCATGATCCCAAATATTTTTGTCTGGACAATGAATCTACACACAATTGGAGGCTGGTTTTTTTTGATCAAAGAGTATCAAAGTTTCCCGACCCAGCTATGTGTCGCTTTGATATGGGCAAAACCCAAGGAAAACCCAAACATACCCTCTGGTGAACGTTTACATAACTATGGAAAATCACCATTTTTTAATTGGAAAATCAACTATTTCTATGGCCATTTTCAATAGCTGGGTAACAAATTACCAGAGAATATGTAAAAAAATGCTTGGTCATCAAGAAGTACGACAGTTGGATCTGCAGAAAGATCAAAGGTAAGAAACCCGGCTAGTTGGGTTACAAACACCGCAGGTTGAATCAGTGGGATCCTACCCTCTGGTTATGTCAAAATTTGTTACATAGCTATTGAAAATGGCCATAGAAATAGTGCGTTTTCCCATTAAAAATTGTGATTTTCCATAGTTCTGTTAGTTTACCAGAGGGTAAATACCAAGAACCTGAAAACAGTCTTAGAATTACTGACTGTGGGTTTACATCATGATCTTTGGTACAAGTGTACGATAGTGTACGTGATACTGTGGATGGTTGCAAAATCCTGCACCACCACAAGGATGGTTGAAACCCTATAAATAGTGGGATTTTTTTGTGGGATGTTTACCACCTATCAACTGGTGCAGGATTTCGCTGGTCCATCCACCGTATCATCATTGTAGCTCGGTCACACCACTGGAGACCAGCTGGAAGACCAACTCTGGATCAACGTAGCTGACGGGTCCGAATAATGAAACTGCCACATCAACATCCTGAAAAGTTTCATCTGGCCCAAAAAATGGGCCCATGAAACTCGCAAAAAACCTCGTTGAATTCTGAGACTTATGAGCATTGAAGAACATGTCATATCTAATGTAGGATGAGAAATTTGGCTAATTAATGTACTCAAATACTACATGTTTACATAAAGATAATCATAGATATAGATATCATTGATATCATCTATTCGGCATTCTTATCAAATTAGGATGAAAAAATGGCCCTCCAGGTCCTCCAAGTCTTCTGCTCCAAAGGCCTGAAAGCCGCCAATCCAATGAAGTTTCCCCAATGGGAGGGATTTAAGTCTGAAATTGTGACATCATCCTGCCCCATTGGGAGAAAATATGAGAAAATTCCAAAATCCTATTTTGGAATAGTAATTAATTAAACTATTTACAGTGTTCCAACTTACTACGTTTTCTTTATCCTTTTGAAATATGTTCCAATTTTTGCAGGGGTTCCACAAAAAATGAACCCAAAAAACTGTCCCCAACATCACCCAACATCCCAAAAGCAGCCTTTTTCTTGGTCTCATGCTCCGGAAACTTCCTCTTCAACTCCTCCAACATCTTCCCGGAGGGATCGATGCCGAGGTAATCCTCCGGCTGCAGAGCTAACAGCTCCAGCAATAGCCCGGTGCCACAGCCCAGGTCCAGGACTTTGCAACCGGGAGCCAGGTACCTGGAGGTAAGCAGCAACCAAAAGGGAGCTGTTACCATCAAATTTATCTGGATTTATCATTATTTATCCAAACAATATGGGGATTTGAACTGATTCAACTATCAAACATGATGGTTTTACTGAAAAGAATGGGGATGTACCATATACATATGATATATATATATATATAACTATCGCGAGTTGGGATTGTTCAGTCAGGCTACGCACTTCTTACTCTGCGTCAAAAATTCGATGAAATCTAGGGACCCAGAGATTTCGTCGTTTGGGTACCCCATTTTTTTCACCCAAAAATCACCTCATGGGCCTCATGGGCCTGCAAAGTGTTTAATGGCACTAATGCTGAATGTTAACATATGTTACCCTAAAAGATGTAGTTGTTTGATGTTATTTGTAGTTTATTTTTTGTTCCTGTGCCCGCACCTGCCAAATCTGCCAAGAAACTCTCTCAAGAATCCCGCAATCGCTTGATCCTCCTGTAGACTTTCAGGGTCCTTGTGGAGTGAATCATATTGGGCCGCAATCGCATCATAGTCACAGCCGCCACAGGATGCTGACCTCTCTACGACTTCCATGATTGGATTCCTAGTGAAAGAAGATGTTGCAATGGCAACACAAAATCGGGCGTATTTTAACGGGCTGATCACCGCAAAACGGCTGCGAAGATATCCAAGTGAAATCTGCCAATCTTGGACCCGAGTTTGTTGGGTTTTAAGCCTCTGAATGACGACCCTCACTGGCAAGTAAATCTGCATACATTTTTTTGACCATGTGGGGTTGGCAATTCAGGTCGTGGTGCCTGGCTCTGGGCATGGCACCCCCAACCCCTCATTGGGTGGTTGAGGGTGGGACGCAAAAATTTCAAAAACAAAAGAAATGTTGAACATGACAACATTGAAACATTGAAATACATGTGTCACATTGACAATTGACGTTCACAATGAACTTGAGGGAAAACGGCGTTCGGTTGGTTCATATACATTCGCCACTTCATTCACAGTCTTAAATTGTTTGCCTACGGCTTGCATCATTAAGCCTCTGAATGACGACCCTCGCTGGCAAGTAAATCGGCATACACTTTTTTGACCATGTGGGGTTGGCAATTCAGGTCGTGGTGCCTCCCCATTTCTCATTCGACATGAGTTGCCATATCGAACATGGGTCAAAGAAAGTTCTGGCACAACCACATTGGAGTAAAAATGACACATCAAAACGTGAAGGTTCCTTGGCAATGTTTGACTCCGTCGGTACTCTTGTAATCCAGACATTCCAAGATTGTTCAAACTCCAGTTGAAGACAGGCGTTGAGAATTGGTAGGGCATTGTCACTGGTGGTGTGACAAGAGATGAATGCATCCCGTACACCGTCGTTATCAGTGTGGATCACAATGTTACATCCAGCAAGCATCTCCTTCCAAAGCCACATTGCACAGAAGAATGCGAAAAACTCACATTCGAAAATCATCGTCTTTCTTTTCGACACATTGATCTTTGTCAACAAATCGTCATCAAGTCTTTCGGAAAAGAAGTTTACCTTCTCACCCAAACTATTCACCAGGGCTGCACCTACTCCAGCTACAGAAGAATCTCCGCCGCTTTCATGGGATGCGTCTGTGAAGATGAACCAGGTCATGGTGCTCTTCTTGGTCAAAGTCCTAGGGGCCTTCATCTGCAGCAGCCCACAAAAACGCTCCAGGGATGTCAACAGGACATCTGACAACCTGCCATCGCCAGTGTCGTATGCGTGCTGTGTCACCGCAGAGAGGCAACGTTTAGCCACACGGCCAAAGATTTGGCCTGACACGAACTGCATACGGCCTCTCAGCCGCAGAGCTTCCTTTTTGGTCATACGACAGAACTGAATGACACTTGAAATGGTGTCCAGCAACTCCAGTGCCCGCTTTTCAGTGTTGTCGATCAGGACTAGTCCTTGATGTAGGTCGCTGACATCCACTGACACCCCCAGTGCTGTAACTGCGGGAGAGAATGGCGGTGCTTTAGGGCCATCTTCCGCCAACTTCCAGCCCAGCATCCTAAACACCGTTTTCACAGTGAAATCCACCGATTGAGATTCCGCCACAATGGCCAAAGAAATAAAGTCGTCAAAATAATTCGTTGTGATCACCATGAAGATGGTCGTCAAGACCGCCCAGATGCTGTGTGACAGCCGTAAAAAGGAATGCACAGACTTCACACTCCCCACCCCCAGCCGGATATGCGTTTCGCTGCGCAAGAAACAGCGCAGCAACAGCAAACGGAGGCCAGAGCCTAACCAAACAACCACACAAAAGCCACCTAGGCGAAGAGGAAAAAAACTGCCTCTATGCCTTGAAAGACATGCATAAGCGATTGGTACACCTTCCACTAGAAAATAAAAATGAAATCCGGACTGCGAGATGAGGCAGCACCTTTAAAGTAAATGAAAGCGAAAAGGTCTGTACACAGCCAATCTAGTCTCTCAGAGTCCACTCAGATGTGCTTCTTCAAGTCTTCAACCCACATGTTTCGTAGCAATCGGACACCTTCGAGATGTCCTGGAGGGATACATTAAAGGCCACCAACCAAACTTCACAAATGGGCACGCCCTGCTTGTGAACAAGGAGCACTCGCACTTTTTTTCCGGAGTGCGGCCGATGTAGCTTACAGTGGGGAGACATCGGCTGGTCCGGAACATGTGCAAAATTCAACTCCAGAAACCTGGTCCCACCCACACACACTGCGCGCCTCCAGTGCGCGAACTTTGGGTGGCATGTTATACAACGCAAGAGTTACCCACACGGCTAAGCTATGCACCAAGAACACTGGAGCAAAAAAGCAACAGTGTTGGCACAAAAAAGTTGTGCTGGAAGTGCTGGGCAAAAAAGTCTGCGGTGGACACGCAAGTCCCACATTTCCACACTGCTTCCAAGAGATGTCAACCTGCATTATTGCAGACAGATAGAGGTTGACGCATAGACAGCTGGATCGGCGGCAGATAGACAACAGGCAGACAGACAGACAGACAGACAGACAGGCAGGAATAGATCGGACGGTGCCCTTGAGCTCAGTAAGATGGTTCGGGCAACTTATTCATTGAAGGGCGGATTGCACGTTGTGGACCGCGCCTTTTGCGATCTTGTGCAGGCATGATTCTTGTGATATTCTTGCACCACCACCCGGTATTGCAAATTTCCAACAAGGCCGTTCTTTTTCAAGCAAACCAAAATTGCTTGACCAAAAGCCTCCTTACCTATGTCCCAGAATGTCCACAGCGCCACAACGCCAGCCACTTTGTCAAAATTCGCACCGCGCCACAACGGGAGACCACGTTACGATCAAAATGGCCGCCGCGCGACAACGCCACTTTGTTTCACAATTCGCACCGCGCTACAACGGGAGACCACGTTGCGATCCAAAAATTGTGACCGTATCACACGCGCGCACTCAATCATGACGTCCTCCTCGCGCAAAGAAAATATTTTTCAAACTTGTTTAAATGCGCGAAGTACGTTGCGATTGCAGGTTTTCTTGCAGCTGCGCGCCACTTTTTGATAACATGCTTCAAGTGCTGCGTATGCCACGCGAAATGATCCTGAAAATGCTGCGTTGGCCACAGAAAAAAATCATAACATGCTAAAGTATTGCATCTGCGACGCAAAATGATTCTTAGCTACTGAAAATGCTGCGAGCAATCACAACGTGTCCAGTGCTGCGCTTGCCACGAAATTTGACCAACGTGCTCCTGGTATTTGCATGCCCTGCAGTTTTTGATCAGGAGATACTGTCTCCACGAAGGAACTTGCAATCATGTGAAAAAGCGCCGTGCACAGATCTGAAGTCAGATCTAACGCTTCAAAATTCTACAGGACTACGCAAAAAAAAAACGCGGACGCCAAACACGAGCGCAGAGCGTGAAGTCACAAACCTAATGACACTAGAGCACTGTCGTGTCAAGAAACTTGTTTCACCCTCAACTCCCACATGCTGACGTCGGACTCCTTCTTTTCGCTCCAGACGCAACACGATCAGTCACAGGGAAACACAGACACAACAAACAAACCAAGAAAAGAGAGAACGGAAGAAAGCAAGATAATGTGTTCCCTCTGTCGGCCTGTATCATGCTAAACTAGGTGACACTGCAGCTCTGTTCATTAAATGAACTTTTGACACCACTCCCTTGAGCCGATGTCTCAACCGGTAAACTCGATTCCAGGTTTCCAGTTAACAAACCTCAATGTTCTTCAAAGAAAGGTTTGTTGAAACAACTTCAGCTGCTACAAATCTACAAATTCACCTAGTGGTAAAAAAATCGAAACACTTCCAAAAGTTCTCAAAGCAAACTGGTTCTCATCCAAACGTGAATAACCAGCTAGCTAACGCGAACCTAACGCTGACTAGCGCAGTTAGGTTCTACCAAACATCTAAACAAGTCGCGTAGCTCTTCAAGAACGAAGTGATTCATTCACAGTCTTCTGTGCAATGTTCTTTTGAATACAAAACATAGTCTGAACACAACGTTCCATCTCCAAATCAGTTCTCCACATAGAGATAACATCTCACAGCTTCAAACTTCAATGTAGAACAGAATGTTCTGTTCGACATTCACAATGTAGGTCAGCCAAATACAGTTGTATCGCTGTAGTCTTTCGACCACTGTAATAGCCAATCCACAATGCAAACAAAGTCGCTTAAGAACAGGTTGTTTTCTGAAGCGATAAGCAGATATTATCCCATCTGCCTCTGGGCATATAAATGACGATGATGTAGGTATTGTCCTCACAATACCGAAGCATCTCATCACAAATTCTCAGACAAGTAAGATGCGCCAATATGGCCATTGTCCTCATAATTCCAAGATATGTTCTCTCCATCAGATACTTCCAGCTAATCCAAACTCTTCTCCAAGAGTTTCCAGCTGTATGTTCCCATCACTTGGAGAGATCAAACTGCTCAGTGTCGCAGACACACTATAAATCTCAATGTCGAACCAATGTAGATATCCTCAGCTCAAGCCTGCCTACGGGTGTACCGGATTCGGGCAGAATCCGAAATAAGGTGTAGAACTGATCAATACACCACATTCCAGGTCAACATCGATCACTGACACTCAAAAGTGTCATAAAGGCTGCAGATCCCAAAGGACAGTAGGATATCGTGTCCAAACTGCAGGTCAACTGCACAGGTCTCTTCAACAACAAATTGAATGTTGTCTACCAATCTTCCGTGCACAAAACTGTACCAAAACGAACGCGTGAAGGACGTTCACGATGAAGAATGACATGTCGCCAACTGTAGGTCACCCTTACAGGTCACCCATAGGGTGATCAACTTTCACACCCCCTTTCGACATGGCATCCCATCTCACTACATCGTACGGATGTTCAATTCAGCATGGACAAGAACGTCCATATCCGAAATGACGAAAAGTATCCATGGTTCCAGGTCACATCGAGGAATCCAAAAATAGTCAAAGAATAATACGTCGCTCTTCCAAAACAAAAGATAGATGATGAGACTGAGACATCATCCCAAAACTCCGGTGTCTAACTCGTACTCAATGTCGCAAGCTCCAAACTCAAATAGATTCTCCAGTTCAGAGACGAAAGTAAAACTCACGCAACTCCAGTCATGACAATCTTCATGACATACAATGTTGCAAGTAGAAATCCTCGTAACCAGATGTAAGAATCCAAACTCAGTCCATAGACTTCAAAGTCTTTCCAGTACCAGATTTGTCTTCCGACTTCCAGCTCTTCGGATAAACCATGGCGTCAATAATGATAGATCTACAGTGCTGTTGTCATCCTACAACGAACGAAACAACACAACAAAACAGAACAAACACACACACACACTTGCTCAGAAACATCTTATCGAATTACTGATGCGGAATGCATCGTACGTGCAAAAAACACTCCAGTAAACCTGACAGGAGATGGTGAATGACCAGGCGTGAGAAACAGTGTAGAAGAATTCTGCCGCTGAAACTGTAACAACGTAGTGGACAGCGTGTTCAACAGTTAAAATTCTATCTGCAGGTACACAACTGGGCGTCCCCAGTTGCTTCCCCTTCAGTGACATAGCTTCGTTGGGCAAGGTAATCACTGAAGGCCTTGCCCCCCTGCTTTTGTTGGAAAATCAAATGAAAAAGCCAAAAAGGCAATGACAAATTGGAAAACCATTGAAGCACATCATCAAGCAAGTTAGAAGTTTTACATCTTTTCAGATGGTCCACACACACACACACCCTCCCGCAGGAGGGTGGGACAATAAGGTCCCGACAATGAGATGAAAATGAAGAGGAAGGGAAATGAAGATGAGGTGAAGATGACAATGAGATGAAAGTTACTTAACCAGGACGCAAAGAGGGGAACGCAAAAGAAGAGGGAAAGAGCAAACACCAACACATGAAACCTAGCCCAGAACGGGCAACCCTGGAAAGGCAAGGGAAAGAAAAGCGGAGGCCGACGGAAAACGGAACAAGACCAGCGGAGGAGGGGGAGGACAGAAGCGCCTGAATCAACCTGACACGGCGAAAACCTACAACAACCTCAGCACGCAACGGGCCAAACTTACCTGGAGAGAGGAGAACGCAAGAACACATGAAAAAGGGACCCATGGGGAACTAGTTAATGACATGATGCATCCACAACGCATGCAAAATTCGTGATAAGGCTCAAAGGCCCTCGGCTTTCAAGTCACAACCCTCTGGACGGCTTACGTGTTCAACCCCTGAATTAGGTGCACAATTTCAACCTCACCGAGAAACCAAAAAAGGAAGTGGCCAAACCTGGAAAGCATGTCCTGTAGCCTTCACATGGTAACATGTCATGTGAAAATGTCGAGCTCCGTGCTCTCTTGGGCACCATTGAAAAACGGATGTTGTCGCGGCTTCCAACTATGCAGAACATGGTGAAAATGGAAAAGGCGATGCCCAGTACTGCGGCAAGCAGTTTCAACACTCACTCGACCGACAGAGTGAAACCTGAAAAGTGAACGGCTGTTTCACTTTACTTAGACGAATTACAAATTCAAAAGTGTAAATTCAGAGATCGTTTTACTGTCAATTGTTAGGCTAGAAAGGCTTTCCCCGAAGGGCTCATACCACCTTGTCGGAATTCGGCATGAGTGACACACTTGCTCAGAAACATCTTATCGAATTACTGATGTGGAATGCATCGTACGTGCAAAAAACACTCCAGTAAACCTGACAGGAAATGGTGAATGACCAGGCGTGAGAAACAGTGTAGAAGAATTCTGCCGCTGAAACTGTAACAACGTAGTGGACAGCGTGTTCAACAGTTAAAAACTATCTGCAGGTACACAACTGGGCGTCCCCAGTTGCTTCCCCTTCAGTGACATAGCTTCGATGGGCAAGGTAGTCACTGAAGGCCTTGCCCCCCTGCTTTTGTTGGAAAATCAAATGAAAAAGCCAAAAAGGCAACGTCAAATTGGAAAACCATTGAAGCACATCATCAAGCAAGTTAGAAGTTTTACATCTTTTCAGATGGTCCACACACACACCCTCCCGCAGGAGGGTGGGACATTAAGGTCCCGACAATGAGATGAAAATGAAGAGGAGGGAAATGAGATGAGGTGAAGATGACAATGAGATGAAAGTTACTTAACCAGGACGCAAAGAGGGGAACGCAAAAGAAGAGGGAAAGAGCAAACACCAACACATGAAACCTAGCCCAGAACGGGCAACCCTGGAAAGGCAAGGGAAAAGAAAAGCGGAGGCCGACGGAAAACGGAACAAGACCAGCGGAGGAGGGGGAGGACAGAAGCGCCTGAACCAACCTGACACGGCGAAAACCTACAACAACCTCAGCACGCAACGGGCCAAACCTACCTGGAGAGAGGAGAACGCAAGAACACATGAAATAGGGACCCATGGGGAACTAGTTAATGACATGATGCATCCACAACGCATGCAAAATTCGTGATAAGGCTCAAAGGCCCTCGGCTTTCAAGTCACAACCCTCTGGACGGCTTACGTGTTCAACCCCTGAATTAGGTGCACAATTTCAACCTCACCGAGAAACCAAAAAAGGAAGTGGCCAAACCTGGAAAGCATGTCCTGTAGCCTTCACATGGTAACATGTCATGTGAAAATGTCGAGATCCGTACTCTCTTGGGCATCATTGAAAAACGGATGTTGTCGCGGCCTCCAGCTATGCAGAACATGGTGAAAATGGAAAAGGCGATGCCCAGTACTGCGGCAAGCAGTTTCAACACTCACTCGACCGACAGGAGTGAAACCTGAAAAGTGAACGGCTGTTTCACTTTACTTAGACGAATTACTAATTCAAAAGTGTAAATTGAGAGATCGTTTTACTGTCAATTGTTAGGCTAGAAAGGCTTTCCCCGAAGGGCTCATACCACCTTGTCGGAATTCGGCATGAGTGACACACTTGCTCAGAAACATCTTATCGAATTACTGATGTGGAATGCATCGTACGTGCAAAAAACACTCCAGTAAACCTGACAGGAGATGGTGAATGACCAGGCGTGAGAAACAGTGTAGAAGAATTCTGCCGCTGAAACTGTAACAACGTAGTGGACAGCGTGTTCAACTGTTAAAAACTATCTGCAGGTACACAACTGGGCGTCCCCAGTTGCTTCCCCTTCAGTGACATAGCTTCGTTGGGCAAGGTAATCACTGAAGGCCTTGCCCCCCTGCTTTTGTTGGAAAATCAAATGAAAAAGCCAAAAAGGCAATGACAAATTGGAAAACCATTGAAGCACATCATCAAGCAAGTTAGAAGTTTTACATCTTTTCAGATGGTCCACACACACACACACACGAGACCCAAGACGAAGACAGACGTCGCACGATTGGAGTCAACGCGAAAACTGTTTCAGCTAATCCGCACCTTCATAAAGAAGGTAGGCGTATGAAAAGGAAGTGCAAATGAACCAGTATCACTCATGCAACTCATCTCAAATTCAAAACTTCTGCAAAGTAACGTTCACAGTCGCTGCAAAAATGAATTCTCAATGTCCTGAATGAAAATCGTTCACATCTAGGATCCAGACTAGCTAAGATCGGCATAGAAATCGCTGTCCCCCTTTCAACGTCTGATCCATCCTAATGATCTCGAAAGTGTAGAACTTCCTGTTAAAGACTTATGTCATGACATGAAAGTACAATACTTCTACGTCAATGGCATCAGATTCCCTGGGAATCTTCACGCTAACTAGACTCAGATTCCTTCTGAGTTTCCTTCCAGGTCCTCATCATGCACCATGACAACTCAATTGTACCATGTCCTGTGTTCATGTGGACTCCCAACAACAGAGTTGGGTGGCTCATGCAACAAAAACTCAATTCAGGAACATGTTAGTTCCCACATGCACATCAACACAATCCAATCAATCACAAACAACTTCAACCTTTCTTCATGATGTCTCCCTCAGATTTGTTGGCAACTCCGGTTTCTGAATGCCTTTCAGACCGTTGCAAATTTCTTTACATCATCATCGAGAGACATATGAAAACTCTGAACAAGCTCACAAGCTCCACATCATGCAAAACATGTTTGACAGGTATGCGCTATGACTCAGGAAACAACGCGAGCTTTGAGATGATCTCAGAATCCTCCGTTCCAAGACAATTCCAAACTCCAACTTGTCCCAATCAGGCATGGCCCCCTTTTAAACTCGCAATCGAACCAAATCACACTGCGCAGATCTCTGCCGTGCAAGGCCAATGAGGAGTGAACCTCGAGCTCGAAAGCTATTCTCTCCTCAGCCGGGCAAGTTCGAATTCTTGGAAGAGAACCTTAAGTCCTTTTCCATCTCAGGCATATCCCTCTTTCACAGAGCAAAGATACGCCTGAAATCTGAAGTTCCCTTCAGGCACATATACCCTAAAAGGGGCAAAAGCTGCCGTCCCTGTGCTGGGATGCAATTGGCGCGTAGGGGAAACGGTCCTTACTCCCCCAGTGGCCTCGTCAATCACTTTGGCCGATGTGCCCTTCATAAAGGGTACTTCCATGTTGATCGGGTGTGACATAGGGGCTTCTCCGGCCCGCGCCGGAGAGTAGCCAACAAAAGTTGTTGGGATAGCCGGTGGAGGCTGAGGCGGCGCCAAAGGCGGCGGAAGTAGACCGCTCGCAACACCCACATTGGGTGTGTTGGGTGTGCCGCTAAATCCTGTAGGCGGAATGGCCGGGCCGAACTCAGGCTCAGGAGGACCCTTCTCTGTGGCTGCCTCATCAGTTGGCAAAGACTGCAGTGCTTTAAATTATCACTTGGGAGTAATGTGCGGTTGACCTTCGTACATTGGCAACTATTCTGCTAGGGCCGTAAAGGGTAATGGGTTGTCAAGAAACTGCGGATTGCTTCCAAAGCTGTGTCCTACAGTTGCCTTTCCGGTCGCCATAAGCCACAAAGTTTCTGTTGACACCAAAACATTGCGCTTCTTCAACCCTGATGCAAAAAACTTTACAAAAATGAACCTAAACACGGTCCCAAAAATGGGACCGCCTGGCGGTCCCATTTTTGGGACCGCATGCACAGCTTAGTAAAAGAACAAAAGAAAAGCATTTTCACGGTCCCATTTTTGGGACCGTCTGGCGGTACCAAAAATGAGACCGCAAAATCGCAAAATCAACAGCAAAGGCCGACCCGTCCGAACAAAAATACAACTGCGTTTATTTAAGCAAAAAGCATATAGATTTGGAACAGAGGAGGCCCGCACATGCGAAGCCTGATTTCAATTGACTTTCCGGCCCCAAAAATGGAACCTGAAAGCACAGATGTGGTATCAGCTGTCTCCGTTCACTGGCTCCAATGTGGCGATTGCGATGCAGCACGACCCAGGCAACATACAACACCAGGACAAAAGTTTTTCCTCTTGACTAGCTGCAGCAACCCTCTCCCCTTAGACTCCTGACAGGTCTCATATGAATCACATGGCGGATCGCGGATCAGCTGGTTTGCTTCAATTAAAAGAATTTTACTTTATTCCGACTTGAAATACGATCCGCCACGCAGGCCACGCGAAATGAGGATAATTAATCCGCGGCTGAGGAGCATGATGCTTATAAGACGCTAAACGGGAAAAACTTTCCTCCTCCTGATGTATACACCAATCCTTCGCTACTCCGCGCTACTCCGCTACTCCGTGCTATGTTGCAATTCAATTACCCAATGTAATTGACACGATATCGAAACGATGACGGAGTAAGAAAGCCTTCAATACTTCACCTTCCCACATCTTTCCCTAAGCAGATTCTTACTCCACCCCGTTTTAAATTTATACTATTTTATACTATTAATTAATAACGGGATTGACTGAAAGATCATGATTCATCTTCTGTCCGGGCTGAAAACGTCGGTAGGAGTCTAGAGGGGGCAAGGGGGGCAGTAAAGTATTCAATACAATTATCCAAATTGAAGCCGGCAACCTGCGCGAAAACCCGCAAACTCCGCAACAACAAGAAACACCTCAAGCCATCACCTAACGCTGCAAAAGGCTGATGTTGTTGTAAGCGGACGTCAACCTGCTCCTCACCGAAGTGAAGTAGTTAAGACGCCATAGTATGCCATCTGCGAGAATCAAGTTCCCATACTTCTCCAAGCAAAACTCAAAGGAAGCGAAACCTGCCTGAAAAAAAAAAGAAGTAAACACAGTGCGCCAGCTAGCATTCCGCATGGAATGTTTGTTGATCAAGTACGACTTGCCAAAAAGGCAAAGTCCGTAGCCTCTGCAGACGCCAAACTGCTGCAGCCCAAGCCACGGCTCGCTGATGTCGCTGCACAGCCGCAGCGATCATGGAGCGTGAGTCACGCAACACCTCACATGCCTGAGCATCGGCTGTCGCATTGAGAACGCGGCAGAGATGAACATCAATCCAACCATCTGGTGGTGTCCAGTCAGGCACCTTGTTGTGAGAAGGGATCCAAGTGCAAACAGTGCCCTGAATCAATAAGCCGCTGATCCGCTGCCAGAAAAGCGGCAAGTCACCCTCCCAACGGCCAGTGCTAATGCCTCGCTGAAGCCGCCGCACCAAAGCCTGATTGTCAATCAAGAGCATCACCGGTCTGTTAGCTGCAGAAGAGGCTAAACAAGCTTGCAGAAGAGCAGCACGCTCACCTGCAGCAGGTGTTTGCTCAAAACCAGTCACGGCACCTTGAACAGTGGTGCCTGAAAGTGTCGAAACCGCCCAGCTAGCTCTTTGCCATCGATCACAGGAAGTAGCTATGATACAACTGCCGTCCAAACCCAAGGTGGGTCGCTGAAGAGGATCGAATTGCTGAATAAAAGTAACCAAAGCAGGATCTGCAACCATGTTGGAAAAAGGCAACACAGGAGGAGCATCCACAAGTGGAACCAGCAAACGACGTTCAGTAGCGCTCCTGAACTCACCATCCCATGGCTGCGCTTGGCAGTGAAAAGTGAGATGTTCTCGATCAGGAGACCGCAATCCACATTCACAACTCAAAGCAGAACCAAAGCGCTCTGTGACCCTGCCATCCACTGCAGCACCAGTCAAAACCCTGCGACTGTAGTAATCCATGCCTAAAGCTGCATTTGCCTGAAAAAGGAAAACCGGCTCCTTGCCGTTTGGCCATCGACCATCCGTTTTGGTGTCTTTAGTCCACAAACCAACGAGCCATGAATGGATAGCGGCCTTTTGCAAGCTTTTCAAAGACATCCACCCAGGTTTCAAAATCCCAGCAGGCGTGTGCCACAGGCCATCGTCAAGTCGCCATTTCCAATCTTTGAGTACTGCTTTCCAGCGAGGAGCAGGCGAGGTAGCTGCAGGCAACCCTTGGGCACGGCGGCATTGCCGATTCCATTCCGCCCGGGCGGCGGTGAACTGGAGCGCAAACATCGGATGTAGTCTTGCAGAACCCAAAGAATTCCAAAAGAGCAGCCGGCTCCTACCTGGAGGAGCCCTTCGACCCCAAAGTGCAGTTTCGATCATAGATGTCCATGTTCGAATGGTTCTTGCACTGAAGTGATGAAAAGCACCGGACCAAGCAAATAAAGATATCACCAACTTATGCACCAATGCAATGCGAGTGCCTAAGTGCTGTGCTGCCAAACGAATTTTGAGACACCGTCGCTGAATGTTGTCACTGACAATATCCGCATCAACACAAGAACTGGGGCGTGACAAATTGTATTGAATGCCAAGCAGTGTGAAAGTATCCGCAGGTACACCTACTAAATCTTTCTTCTTGCGCACCTTGGCAACCAGATGCGGTTTGGTGGCGAAGCTAGCCAATTTGTCAGGGTGAAGTTCGAAGCCGAGAATAGCATCGGCTTGCGCTCCCGCAGTCATGGCGTTGATGACCACTTCAAAACTTTGACAACCTTGTTTCCACATGGTGCGATCGTCCAAATAAATAGCCAAAGAAATCCTTGGTTCCTGCCGTTTGACAAACCTCACCCAAACTGTCATCAAAGCGTTCAGTAGCGTAGGGCTGGCTGGACAGCCTTGCAACAAACCCCGTTGAGCAATAACCGGATGAGGGTGATAAGAACCTTGCCAAGCAAACCAACGACGCTGTTCACTGTAAAAATCAGCGAGTAAATCACAAATTGATGAGGGAGCACCGAACCATCGCCACACTTTAATGGCTGTCTGAGGGCAAACTGAATCAAAACACTTCCGAACATCAGCTTTGCACCCGACCAAATCGACACGAGACTGCTTTGCCGCGCTGACAGCTTCGTAGAAACGTTCATGGACTTCCATGATGCCCTTGCCTGGTAGACCACCAAAAAGTTCGGGCGAAGCCCATTCCGCAATCCAAGGCTGTAATTTTTCCAGAGTGGCACTCATGCAAATACGCCACAGGACAGTGACAATGGCTAAAGGGCGCATGCCACCAGTAGCTTTTGGTAACAAAGCAATTCTAACATCTTTCCACATCGTAGGAACACAGCCATGTCGCAAGCAAGCATCCCAAAGAGCACCGACCTGATCCCAAAAAGCAATGGGAAGATTGCACAAATGGAGAGCTGTCCAGGCATCCATGCCCGGAGCCTTGTCCTTCGCTTTGAGCGCAATCCGAACCAATTCAGAACCACTAACCTGAATACAGTCATCCGGCAATGGATCGCTTGCAGAGCCAATCTGAGAGTACAACTGGTCCCCCAGATTCAAATTCGGAAGCGACCCTGGATTCCAATACCTCTCCCAATCCAATGCTGCGCACTTGGCCCTATCTGCAGGTAGAATGGGGCCATCAAAACTTGCAGTGGCTGATGGCCTTCTTTCAGCAGCAAACAATCAAGCCACCAGACGAAACCAAATAAAAGAAGCTAGCTTCCACCGGGTTCAAGCAGCAACGGATATGCACCCCGCTTGCCCCCACAAGGAACAAAATCATCTACAAAACAGCTTGCTCCGACGGACCCAATTCTGGGTCCGGAAAACCTTCTCAAAACCGGCTTCGCTCAAAAGGGCCTCCCTAGTTGCCTTTCCGGTCGCCATCACAAAGTTTCTGTTGACACCAAAACATTGCGGTTCTTCAACCCTGATGCATTTTTTTTCCTCGAGTGTGGCCGATGTCGCACTGTGGCTCGGTCCTTACATGAGCATAAGCGGTAAAACGTCAATTTGTACAATTTGTACAATTTGTACAAGGACCAAATCAGTCTGGAAAGGCAAATCACAATCAAACAAACAAAACACGAACCAGCCAGACGACCCGCAAATCCCCCAGCCAGACTTGCGTTTCGTCAAAAGAAACAACAAACCAGACAAAGAGAAAAAGGGGCCGGAGCCCAACAAAAACACCCACCAAAAAGATTTGCCAACGGACGCAGTGGTTTGACCACTGCATCGTTCTCAAAAACATGCGAAAATGAAATACAACCCACGACATTCACATAAACAAGAAGGCCAAAACGGTTTGCCTGTCATTTTTTTTTTCCTCGGGTTTGGCCGATGTCGCACTGTGGCTCGGTCCTAACATGAGTATAAGCAGTTAAAAACGAATTTGCACACGGACCCAGAAGGCCCAGAAGTGCGGGCAAATCACAACGAACCAAAACAAAAAACACAAACAAAAACGAAAAGACGACCCGCAAATCCCCCAGCTAGATTTGCGTTTCGTCAAAGCGAAAAACAGCAAACCAGACACAGAAAAGGGGCCGGAGCCCAAACAACACCCACCAACAAGATTTGCCAAAGGACACAGTGGTTTGACCACTGTATCTGTCTCAAAAACATGCGAAAATGAATTAAGTACCACGACATTCAAGCATACACGAAGGCCTAGCCCGGAAGCATATCCACTTAAGCGTAGATGCGCCAAAGCTGTACATAAGCCCGGGGCAGCGAATTATGCCTCTCTCAGCGTCCTCTCAGATCAGCTTGTCCAGAAGGCCTTCCATGGGCTGAATCGTTACCATAGATTGACCGCGAGCAAAGAAGTCGTGGTGGTCACTGTGCCGGGTGCCCCCCAGAGGGGGGGCGGACAGTAGTGGCGCACAGGAAGCTTCGCAAGCCAGCGAGAAGCTTCCATATTGCCATCACAAAAATTGCGCAGGGCCCCTAATTTCATAGGAGACATGTAAAACTGCAAATTGCTTGAGCTCCGCCAGTGTACTCCTCAGCAGCAGGCAGCGCTCGCAACGATGAAAAGCGTGCTCGAAACGGGCACCAATCGTGCAGAGAGCATGAAGCCAAAGAGGCAATGACTCCACGCTCAGACCGCAAAAATCGAAAAAAGCCGAAGATAGCCATGACCGTATACAGGAGTTTTGCCATATCAGTTTTATCTTCGGCAACGTTACTCTCGTTGTTGCAGGTTCGCTAGACATGCCAACCACAGAACTGTTCAAGACATTTCAGGATGTCATCGTCCCTGAAAGTCCTGCAGTGCATTGTAGTATGCAGAGTAGACAGCTGTAGTGCATCCAAACCGTAATACTACTCACCCACAGAGTAGGCAGGCTGCAGAATCACCACATCCCGTCTACGAACTGACGAACCATGTGGGCAGACTTATGCTGCTCGCGGGCGCCCCATGCTGTCCGACAGGGAGCACCACTGGATAACCAGTGAGACTCACTGCCGCGCAGCCTGGTCCATGGCTTCGGCTGGCTACCTACCGCCCCTCGCGGATAGACACACCCAACCATGCGAAGCCATTGGACACATGACACCGAAAACAGACTCAGAGACAAGAAACGAATTCGGACCGAGACTGAGCAAAACAAAACCCCCGGTGGAGGACAAAGCAAAGGAAGAGGGGCAAAAATACGGGCCCTAGGGGGCGCCAAAAGAGTGCCGTCCTTAGCCACCTTAGTGAAAATTGCTGGTTGCTTGCCACTCCGACAATGACAACAATCAACGGAAGCATCCGACAGAAAACAAAAAGCACTCGCAATCCAATCTAAGTTCCAGACGTCACGCGCCTAAGTGGGGGCGGGGGAGGTCGCATGAAGAAGCAGGAGGAGCCAAAGAGCAACAAACCCAGACACAACCACAAACAGGAGGGAGAGAGGGGGCGCCGGGAAGGCAGAAGAGGACAGGGGTGGAGCATGCCGCAATTACAGCCAAGAATAGCAATAGCGCAGCTTAGCGGTGTCCAATGGGGGACCTGGATCATCACAGATGAATACCTCAGCGTGGTAAAACTGAGCGCCTGAACAACACCTGCAACATGGTGTAGAGGGTAGAGCACCCCACACAGGGCCAAAGGCCTTTGCTGCCATGAGACACAATGAAGTAAGGACGACAGAGCACGACCACACCCCCAGCATTAAGGCAGGGCAACCAGGCCGTCACCAGATACCCAGAGGGAGGGACCAGCGCACAAACTGGACCAGGGCGCCACAAGGGACCAACCGCAAGGGGAAGGGAAGCAACAACCGGCCGGGAAGGGTGCCGACAACAAACAACAAACACAACAGACAAAGAGGAGCCCACCACACACAAAAGGGAGCACGACGGCCACGGAAAGACACCAGCAAACGCGCAGGCAGAAACACCAGAACGACCAAACCACAAGACGGGAGAGGCCACGCACGAAGGGAAGCAATAACACAAGGCCTAAGGCAAAGGAGGGCAAGAAGGCACGGCCCAAGTCAAAACCGCACCAGACAAATTGCAAAAACGTTAACAGAAAATAGGGGGGCCACGAGGGGATAGACCCTACAAAAGCACGCAAAAGGGCCCCCACAACATAGCAGCAAGTGGGAGCAAGACGCCATGTGGCACCCAAGGATGAGGGCACAGAGGACAAAGGCAAAACGCCGCAAAACAGGGGGAGAGGAGGGGGAGGAGGGGGGTCGCTACGTCTGACTCCGTGCAGTATATTCGAGGTAGTGTTGCTTGTCTGCTCGGAGGGTGTCATTCCAGCTGTTCCCAATCGCGAAGGAGACCGGGTTAGCCCTCTCTGCCCCTGCGGCAAGGAGCCGTAGCTCGTTGCATTTGGTCTGAAAGGCAACCCTGTCAGTTGTTGGTGTTCTCCTACGTAGTCTCCTGTCAGGGAAGACCCGTTCTTGTACATGTTGCCTAAGGACCGTTTCAGGCACATAATGGGCTGGTCGCTGGAACAGCACCCTACTCGCCAACTTCGCACTGTTGACTTCCCAATGAGTGAACATGTGACGATGCTGTATTTGCTGCTTGAGTTGTGCAGCGTACTGATGGAAGCTTTTGGTCATGTGCCACAATCTGAGGAGGCTATAATTTGACGGCCAATCGAGTGGGCACAGAGTGGCTGTTTGCTTCCACTTTGCTGGAGTAAGTCCTGTTGGGGATGGTACAATAACTTCCAAGTTGACTCTTGTGGGTCCAGTGGGTTGCAGACCCATCATGATGTAGGGTTCCACCACCCCCATTGTGTACCCACGGATGAGTTCCGTAAAACAATTGGCTGCTTGGAATTCCTCATCCAGCGCCAAACTCAGTCCAGGGACATTCTTGTCGGTGAACTTTACTGCCTGCAGCACTTGGTCAACCGCATCATTTTGCAGACCTTCAAACTCTCGATGTGGGCAAACAATGGCAACTTCTTGCGGGACCTGTATGGAGCCCTCTTCTTCTCCTATGAAGCACGGTGCAATCTTGCTAGCCCAGCTAGCAGGAAACCACGCCAGGAGGGCCGAGACTCCGCTGACAAGGTCTACACCATTGTTGCGCCGACAATGAAGCCGATTGGTGACCACAACTTTCACAGGGCCACTGGGGGCACGTTCTCGGTTCACGTCTGCGCTCTCCTTGGCTGCTCCAATTAGCTCGGAGAGAATTGGACGAAACCAATGCGTGGCATGCAGAAGGCATTCAGTCTCTGGGGTTGCCAGGGACTCTGCTCGCCGAGTGAGCGAGCAGATGTACTGCGCAAGCTTTTCTGCAAGCCGGAGCGTGAAGTTGCGGGCTGCATGGGTAAATACTTCTTCTACTGTATCGATGGCATCCCTCAGCCACAGCTCGGCCGCAATAGACATGAAGAGACGGGCAAACTTGTCCTGGATGGCCGTCAAAGAGATGGTCAGTTTAGCCTGCAGCCACAGGTGTGGGAGGGCACCTAAGTTGTCAGGTTGGAAAAAGACGTTGGCTTGAGGTTGCGAACTCTTCATCATGGTGGCCAACTTGTCAGCAGCACCTTCGATTTCCATTTCCGTGGGGTCATCAATCGCGTCTGGGATTGGCGGGCACCATGGTTCTTCAGGGGGAAGATCCGCCTCTTCAGTTTCCTCCCCCACCTCAGTTTCACCATCAGTGGTAACGCGCTCTTCGTCCGACGAGGGATCCTCGACAGCCTCACCCGCCCCTTCAGGGCCTGCCAGAGGGCTCGCTCTCAGGTGGATTTGCAATGCAGGAGCCTGCAGCAACAGTGGTTGCAGTCGGTGAGCATCGAAATAATGGATACCCGGTATGAGCAAGATCCTCCGGTCTTTGGTGGCCTGATGGAAGTATATTTTGCTGCCCCGGAGCCGGTGGACAAGAACCGGAGATCCATTGTGAGAAGCACAAAGCCACAACGGAGAGCGATATCCGTCCCCTGCATAGCCATATACAAGTATTCCCGATCAATGGAGCACGGGAAGAAGCCACTCGCAGTGAGTCGATGGTCCCGACTTTGGGAAGCTAATGCCGCAGTGACCTCCTGCGTGAGTCGCAGTTTCGCCTTCTGCGCAATAACCAACCTATACCTTCTCAGGGAACGCACACCACTATTTGTCACGACCATAGCAATGGCCAGGGGTGGTTTATCTTGCGACGTAAATGGTGTATTGAGTCCCCACTCTAGCTTCTGCGTCAGAGGGTTCTCGCGCAGGCTCGTGGTACTGGACTAGTCTGTTTTTGAGGGTGTGATAACCGTAGTGATAGACAGCTAACGTCTGAGCCATCCCAATCATCCCCGCCATGTCAATGGGAGTGACAATGTACGTATGTCTGATTGCTCTTGTAAGCGCCACTGTGGCTCGTCCAAAACAGTCTTCCCTGTCTTCCAGAGAGGCCCCTCGACGGCCCCCGCTGAGGAAACCACACCCTGTTTGGACAACAACTGCGATTCGTGCGGTGGCCCCCGCCGCTGACGAGGTTGTGGCTATTCTGAGTCCTCCAAACCATGCTGCTTGAAAACCATGTTGCAGGAGCTGGTTGTGCACAGCTGTGCGGTTGCACATCACCAGAAGCTGCGCTGTCGCTCCTTGGCTAAGGTCCCGATAGTACCTTTGAAGGTAGTTAAGGAAGACTACGACATCTTCAATGGCTGCCATAAGATCTTTGGGAACCTCCCACAAGACCGTCCGGAATCCTCCATGCTCGACAGTGTGATCATGAGGTACAAAATGCCCTATCTGGATGGGGTCCTGGTCATGCAGCACCAGTTCTGGGTACCTAACTGCGACGATAGCTTTGTATGTCAGCAGAGACACTCGTGAACTGTTGGGCAGTATAATGCCCCATCGATGTGGGCCATCCAAGCCAGCTGCTTCCACTGTGGTTGTACACTCCGGGATTCCAAATTCTTCGGGTGCCGTAGCAATCAGCAGGACTGCTAGGATTGCAGAGATCAAGCAACTGGCAACATTGAGATGACTGAGCGTCTCCCCACTGAAAAGGCGCCCCAAAGAAGCTGGAAGGCATTGCGTGGTCGTTGCGGCAGTCCAGACTCCTGTATGTGGTGCTTGGCCAATTTTGAGCAGACACGCAACATCAGAGTCATTATCCTGGCTCGCATCCGGCCAGAGGAGGGCAATAAGCTTGGTGAGCCGGGCAGGAGGAAGGTAATCGCCAGGGCGATTCAGGGCTCGCAGTCCGAGAGGACGGTGGAGAAGCTTCTGCCTATTAGCTGCCGCAGCTCTTCCTTTGGATAGGCCACCAGGTGTTTGCCTATGGTCCCCCACAAAAACGATAAGTGCTGGCTGTTGGATGGCCGCAAGTGCAGCGATTTCGTGATAGTTGCCGTACTGCTGGCTTTCATCCATGAAAGCTAGCCACGCCCTGGAAAGCCAGAGACTAAATGACGAATATTTCATGGCCATTTCCGCCGTAGCTGAACCTCCAGTCGCAATCAGGATGCGCTTTTCTGCGATAGCTTTGTTGCGATCGCTGCATCGCACATCAATTCTTGTCGCATACGCTTCGCCTTTTCCTTCCTCGATGCGACCCACCAATCGTCCAAAGGTTGATTGCGTTGGTGGGGAAAGGTCACTGATCTGATCAGCAAGGGCTTTTGCAGCAACATTTTCCTTGGTGTAAACTATGGCATAGAAGTCATCTAATTCGCAGCTGAGAGCGATTAACAGTACTGCTAGGGAGCGCGTTTTTCCAGCACCAAAAACACCGGCTATGCATAGGTCAGAGCGGCCAGTGAGCATCGCCAGGAGCAATGCTACTGCCACTGTGAGGACATGTCCATCGCCATGTCCCGCCAAAGCAAGCAGACTGTCCCCCAATGGGTGTTAGGAAGCAGCGGAGCACTCGGACCAAAGCATCAGTCAACTTTGTCCTGCGTTCACTCGTCATTCTGCGCACAGGAATATTGGGCTGGAGGATGCCCATCGTCAATGGGACTCGTGCCGGGTTGGCCTGCGCAAACACAAGCAGTTCACATCGACTTCTAGTATCGCCAAGGAATGCCAGTTCTTCCAGTAGTATAGAGAAAGTTGCGTGGAACACGATAGGCTGCGGCCAATCTCGTGCAGGGTCAAAGTATTCTACCTCTGCTGGCTGCTGCACCAATAAACGTCCACAAAAGGCAAAGGCGACAGGCCTGGAGACTACGACTAGCTCAAGTGACTTCGGGGCAATGCGTCGATACGCACGATACTCAGCGGCTCGACTGGTGCCCTGCACCACTTTTTCCTGGACCAGGAAGATGGCACAGCGGCGCAGGCCATCAGGAAGCTGGAAGCGCCCAAACAGCGCCCTGCCTGCCATCACATTGGATTCCATGCTCCCTAGATTGCCAGTTTCGCATAGCTTCCACGGCGATACGTGGGGGACAGCATTCGGATCGCTGAAGAGCAAGATAGGAACACCCTCTGTGAGCAGCTGGATGACATGGAAGCCAGCATAGGCTTCATACACATATCTGACCAAAAGCTCTACTCCTTGTTGGCTTCGTGCCTGCCGCTGCGCCAGCTCCACGCTGATCCAGGGTTTGAGGTGCTGCAGCTGACGGCCGGCATGATAAGCGTCCAGTTGTGGCAGCACCATATCAAGCAGAAATATCAGGGTGCGAAGAGAAAAACCACGGAGGAATTCAGCAAGCAGGTTCCTCATGAGGTGGCCTCCTTCAGCATGAGCCTTTCCAGGAATTGGGATCATGTCAATCAGCACCTGGCGCAGATCCAGTTCAGTGGCGAGGGGATCATCTCTTACATCTCTGCCGTCAAATGGCACTGTATGCAAGTCAGAGCATCCATCACCAGCAGCCTGGAGCAGCGCACTCAGGGTGCGTTTGCAATGATCAGGGAGATCAAAACTGACCCATGAGAGCACTCGCAAGAGCCCTTCACATCGTATTCCATGCGGTATAACCTCAGGGGTTGTGATTTGGAGATAGTCTATATGATAGGTGCCTTCTTCAATGGGGGTAAACAATAGGTGGCCATATGCATGCCTGGCACGGCCACTCCACGATGGATGCCCGTCTATAAGGACAATATCATAACTCAGGTCGGTGAGAGTGTCTGGGCGCCACACGCAGAGTCGGTCCTCAAGACAATGCAGGAGCACCACCTTTCGTTCCCCAGTTGCCAACCGCAACATTTCAGGCGGAGAGGCAATTGCCGCTACCTTGGTGGTACCCGGGAAGCAATCAAATTCATTGAGCACCTCATGGATTGCGAGCCCAGTGTACGATCCCGCAGAGAACCCCAGGACGTCAACATCCCTAATCCCATCTGGGACGGGTACTGTCACATACTGTGGAAAGCAGGCTCGCAGAAACAACAATTTGCCCTGTGGGTGATAACACCGGAAGATCTGGCGAACTGCAGTAACCCACGTGGGATGGGGTGGTATTGCATGTGCTGGCCGGATCGTAGCCGCAGTCAACAACCGTATGGCTCGGGTGATCAAAAGCTTCTGATTGGCAAATTTGTCAGGAAGGAAACGCCCTCCACGCGCTCCATCCCAGTGCAGTGGAGAACAACTGATAAATTGCGTACTCATGCGTGGTTTTGGTCAACCCTAGCTGGGTGATGCGCTGCTCCCAGTCATCTGTCATTGCAAGTGAGGGGCCATAGACTTTCATTTGCGCATGATTCTGAAAGAAAATGTCGTACTCATGCTCGGGGCTCAACAGCCCTCCCCCCAAACCACTACAATGCACTGTGAGGGGTCGATCCGGCATGGGCGAATCCTCTTGCCAAACATTTCCCAACGAGAAGACCCATTGCGCCCATTTCTGTGGCCGGTCAATCACGACCTGTGACGTTCTTGCGGCAGATCCCGTGTAAATTCGCTGGGCACACTGCACCATATCAAAAACTTCACCTTTCATCCCAACTTGCCAGACCTCTGGTGTGCGGAATACGGCTGGAAGACCGAAAGTGAGATCTGCGGACTGGGTGAGGGCACGGCACTGGCTTCCCATTTCAGCTCTTCGCTCCCACAGACCCAGCAACGCCACGGTCTGCTGATATGAGAGTGGGGGCGGAGGGATTTTCGCATGAACACGTAAGCCAATGACAGGGAGAAAATTGTGGTGTAGCCATTGCGGATGCCAATCTACTGTTCCAAACAGAGCAGCCGCTAGCGGTAGCCACCCAAATTGCGCCAAGTCCGCAAGTCGCAATGGTAGACGTTGCTTGGCACTCGTTCCAAATCCATGCAGGATAGCAGGCCTCATAAAGCCTTGCTCAATTTCCATGGCTTGGTAAATTTTGTCTCCTGGTACCTTTATCACTACCTCACCTGGGAGGAGACTGAGTGTTGGCAAGGCCCCTTGCTCATATGCAGGACGGGCCCACTTATGAAAGTTGGGTTGTCTGCCTTGGAAGCCATCAAGGATTCCTCGCAAGTGTCCATGCCGAGGCCACACTCCCGTCTCGGGAACCGGAAAGGTAACCCACCCAGACCATTGTCCTAGAAGACTCCAGGCATGGCACCAGTCAGCTGCACATCGAGTGGTGGTACCTAGGAGTGGCGATCCCAGTAGGCCACTAGAGACGGCAGTTTCAGTGTCACAAGGCGGCTGGGTGGTTGAAAGGTAACCTTCAACATGTTCAAAATAGGCTTTGCTAGCAATGGTAGCGAGTTCATCTGGGTCTCGTTCCGGATCAGCAAGTTCAGACTCCAGGAATGGGCTGCGATGTCCAGATGCCAGCACAATGACTAGTCCAGCATTGATTTCCGTGAAGGCCTCGCTGACTAGGATGACACCCTTGCTGGCCGCAGGTTGCGGTGCTCTAAGGGTTACCCTCTTGTCCGTCGAGCCAGAGCGCGAATGGGCAGTGGGAGAGGAATTACCGCTTTTCTCTTCCTCTCGCTCAGTTGGGTGTGGACTCGGCGGTTCAGACCCACCAAAGTCGACCTCATCCTCAAAATGGCCTGTAGCATCTGGAGGCGGTGCCTGCACGTCAATGGCCGCAAAGTTCTCTACACTGCGCGATTTTGGCAGCTTGATGGGGGGGCCAGGTTGTTGTTGTGTGGCTCTCCCTGTGTCTACAGATCGAGCTCTCTTCTGCGCAGGTGCAATCGGACTGCTCGGCATCACTTCAGGTTGTAGGCACCCTTCCGCAGGCAGGTCATGCCCTGCGCACGATAGCCAAAGCTCTTGAATTTCGAAAAGCGTCACAGGAACGCAATCACTATCAATGAGAGCAAAGTTGATGTTCGGGAAGAGAAAGACACATGCATCCAATATGTAGGTGCCAGCCCAAGTAGGGTGCACCTTGTCCAGGCCTGTGTCCGCTGATATGGGCACGAATACAACTGTAGTGTGATAAGGGCCTACATATCGGAGTCGCTCCTTCCACCACGCAGCAACCATGGGCCAGTGACTTAATCCTGGAGTACTGGCAGCCGTATCCGCTAGCAAGTCTCTATTATCAGTGATGAGGTAAACAGTCTGGAATGATAGGAACTCAGCGGCTTGGCTGACGACCCAGCGATAAAGGCTGTGCCAATTAGGTCCCGGTGCAACCTCCACACCATTCACTACCTTGATCTCATAGTCGTGCCTATCAGGTTCGCCAGACTTCTTGTGGGGGTCTCCAAATCGCCACTGGTGATGGACAGTCTGGTTCAAACCATACTCGGTGGAAATGTCTTTATACAGACCCAGCGCTTCCAACAAGTCATCAAATTGTGCTCTGGGGTCAGGTTCGAACAACGTTTGCTCCGCTTGCTGTCTAGTAAGCAGTTCCATAATACAATATTGGAAGGCAAAAGCCCCTGAACCAGTCTACGGCCAGAGACAGTGCCGGGTGAGGAGGGGTTTTGGGGGGCCAGCGGAGTGATACCCCTGACACGTCTGCGGCCAGAAGTACCACACTGGGACACTAATGATGTAAAGGAGTACCAAGAGGGAAGAGGGGAAGCAAAAGTGCAAAACAGCAAACCAACGCAACAAAACGAACGAAAAGGGGGGAAAGTAAGGGCGGTGCTGGAAATCCTGGACCAGTCTATGGCCAGAAGGACCAGGCACAACACCCGAGGAAAGCGAAGAGCCAGAAAAGGCTTGGGAGAGGAGGGAAGGAGACCAAAAGCAGGAGGAGACAATCAAGGTCAGCGAGAAAGGGGGAACGTCAAAAGCAAAGACCAGCGGGAGGCAAATGAGAAGAGAGCAAAGGCAGAGGGCACACGAAAAAGACGAAGAAAGAGGAGGGGAGGCACTGACAGCCCTGGACCAGTCTATGGCCAGAACCGCCAGGTACCAAAGAAGGAGGAAAAGAACAAAGGGAACAGAACAAATAGGGTCAGGATATAGAGACGAGGACAGCCGATAAACCGCTAGCAGAGACAATTTGGAGCCACCCCAAGAGCCAAATCAGTGAGGGTTAGAGAGGACACTTGACGTAGATTACAACACCAGTTCAGACTCCGAACTAAGGGCTGAGAAGCCCCTCTATTCACCAATTTGAGCCACAAAGGGGCAACGACCGAGAGCATCAAGTCAATCAAGTATGCATAGCGTCACCTAGATACTTCCCCCGGCTGCTTATCTTTGCCCGAACGAGCATATGTTTTATGGGGCATACTTCCCGTGATATCCTTAGTTAGGATCTCCACTAAGATATACCAAACACTACAAGAAGCCGGACAGGTCTATGGGTGTCCGAGAGACGATCAAAAGAAGAAACAGCATCACAATAAGTAGCTTGTCGATTGCATTGGCTGATAATTTGTCGATCGCATCGGTTGATATTTTCTCCTTGTGCTGATGCTGCTGCGAGATCACGCTTTAGGAGACATTAGTCTACCTGATCTAACCAAGTTTCCGGACAGGTCAGACCAGCTGGTTGTTGAAGTTCCTGTCTAATTCGAACCGGCAGATAGAGGCCTGCCAATATTCGTCTCCAGCGGTGCGAAGTATAGCAACCTCGCATATGTTGCGGCCCTGTACTGCGCTGGTACTTTTGGATTATACTGTTCAGGAGGAGGGTGGCATGCTCCGTCAAGGCAGAACAGTCCAGACTTGGTTGTGAGGACCCTGCTACTTTTTCCCGACATGTAATGTCTTGGCTTTGGGGAAGTAGATCAGCTACTGTATCCACTGGGCCTTGAGCAACAGATATCTGCACCACATTGACTGATTCACGGCGTGACAGGAATCCGAACCAATACTAGGGGTGGTCAAACAGCGAAACGATAGGCACAGCTTGCCACGGGTCTGCTCGGGCATCTAGCAACAACTGGACATTTCCTCTATGTCGATGCAGAACAGCGATCATTAAGGGCGGCACCACGCTCATTTCCGGATTCACTGTTGCTCCTGCGTCAAGGAGCAGCTGGACAAGGTGCGTGCTTCCAAGTTCTACTGTCAGTTCCAACATAGTCGTCGGCTGCTGTTTCGGCGGGAGGATGTTGGGGTCAGCCAGAGCTTGTAAAAGCAAATACGTCAGGCTGACCCCAGGCCGGGGGAACCGCAAGTCTCTGGAAGCCTGATACGCATATGCATCAATGTCATTATCTCGAAAGATTGCAAGTGCGAGCAAAGTGCTGGTATGTCCGCCATCTGGAACTGACCATGTGAGATCAAGACCTTGGCCTAAGAGGTGACACAGTTCGACGATGTCCTTTTCATATAGTGCTGTCACTAACGATTGATAGTGCTCGGCTGTTGGGACTTGCAGGCTTTGGATAAGATAGCAAATTTCCAAGTCCTTTGATGCCATATGAGAGCTAATCACTCGCACTGGGGAGAGGATCGCAGCTGTACTGTTCAAATAGAAGATAATCTGAAACGGTGACTCTAAGTCAAGCTTCCAGGCCAACTGCTTCATAATCTCCCATCCGGCAGGAGCATCGCCCACCACCTGAATGGCCAGTTCTTCTTTCCCATTGATGCCATGGCGCACTAAGAGACGCATTCAATCTTTCCCAGTGAGACTGCCCTGGTATTGAGTGGTTAGGAAACGGAGGTGATCCTGACCTGTCTGCAGCAGGAAAGCCTACACACTTACAAATCAAACAAATAATACTGCTAGACTGTTCTTAAAAGTCAAGACAAGTGGTTTGAGCCAAGGTGAACATGCAATCTATGATTTCAAGGGCTGGGGAAATAGCGGGGAAATAGCGGGGGCATGGAGTGGAGGAGGTCAACCTAGCATCTGTTTACTAGGAGGCAAGTTAGCGAAGTGATAGCTAGATCAGTTCCAACTCAAAGGGGCCTGCAACAACACCGCAGCTGCCGTGGAAATTTGGCATGGGAGTATTCAGGCACTCCTTTTTCCTTCGCCGTCACAGGGTTGCATGTCTACAGTCTTCGCTATGGTCATGTGCCCTGGACGTGTTGTGCGCGCTTACTGATGTGCGTCCTGCTGCTGTTTGCCTGTCTCAGCAGCTTGGTTCATGTCCTGTGGTTGATCTTGGGTAGGAGCCATGGGTGGATCCGCGCTGCTTGCAGCTCCTCTTTCTGCCTGAATCTGTTCCAGGTTCTCTACCACCACTGCCAGTTGATTCACTGCCTCTTGGAACACTGTTAACAGTGTTCTCGCATAGGCTAATTGTGGGTCCTTTCTGTCCACTCCTGCTACCATAGGTTCGAGTGGCGGCACTTGTCCACATGTCCATTGCGCTGTCGCTGCCTCTCCCTTTGTTTGCTCCGGTGTTAGAAAGGCTGTGCGGACTGGGTTGGCAAAGGTCGCAGTGAGAGCTTGCATATCTCGGACACTATACGTTCCTGTGGCACCAAATGGCTTCGCACTGAATTGCCCTGCAGGGTCTGAGTGTTTGCGTTTGCCATGAGGTATTTCTTCTTTGGGTGTGATGTGTCGCATACCATACTTGCTCTCAAAGCCGGTGATGAATGTCTCATGAGAGGCCCAGCATATCCTTGTGTCGTCATTAAGGGCAATGATAGAGTCCTTCTTCTTGCCTGCACCGGTTTCCACTACATAAGTAGTCCAGCAGATCGATCTGTTGGCTAAGATGTGGTGATCGTGCATTTTGTTCGAATAGAAATGGTTCAGCTTCTCATTGTGTGGATGGTTGGAGATGATAGCAAATCTTCTTGGGCTAACCCAAATCCATAGGTCTTCCTGGAAGGACTCGGTTGTAAAAAAGGGCCAGATTGTGCGGCCTCCCATTTCTACGAAGCTGAAGTTGGTATATACATCATCACTATTTTCCGAATCAACATGACAAAAGTCATGCGTGAGCTTGACAGAGTTGGAGCCTGGAAAACTACTTGGGACCTCCTTCATATTCTCATCGATGATGATATTCCAACATTCCGAGTTGATGACCATACGATACTCATAGAAAGCCCACGAGTAGACTTGCTGGCCGAGATGCTGATATCTACCTTGATGATGATACACCTTGACACCATCATATTCTTGGACAAAGGTCTCTTTATAGCCGTGACGTCGGAGTTCTGGGTCAATCTCTGTGGTCGAACTCTCTGACAGCTTTTTATTGTTCGCAGGATCAGGTTGAGGGCCTGCCTTCAGTCTCCAATTGTCGCCAATCCATTGCGACATGGCACAACCGCTTGTGGTCACAGGCCACTACCGCCCCGGTTGTGAGGTGGTGGGTAAGGACAGCACCGTGCAATCACCAGGTGCACAAGACGGGAGGGGCTAGAAAGGTGGAGATACCAGGAGCACAAGCACTAGGGGGGCGGAAAAGAGGGAGAAGCAGGAGGCCGCAATGAGACAGCGGGACGGGCAAGGGCGCAGGAAAGAGAGGAGGGAGAGCAGACAGAAAGAAGGAAGAGAGAGGGAGGGAAGGTAAGGAGAGGGTACACCCCTGAGCCAGTCTACGGCCAGAGGTGTGAGAGCCCTCAACTGACCAGTGGGGCTGGGGCAGGGGATAGCTTGAGCCACAGGGTAGCGATATGCAGTATTTACCTGTGGTGCTAGCACATTTCAACATGCATTCATGCCACCTAGCAGCCTGGTGCACTTGGTATACAAGTGTTCATCTGGAGTACGCATGTAATTATATGAGGGCATGTATGAAGCAGGTGCATTGTTTTTTCACCCTGCGCCTCCCCACATCGTACCGCTATCCACGACGTCACAACTGCAACATGCTCAAAAAGTGACAGGCCTGCATGGTTTAAGAGAAGGAACGAAAGCTGGCCAGCTCTGTGTAACTTTGTTG
>CAMXCT020002753.1:68270-88034 GCA_947184155.2 Cladocopium goreaui | reverse complement strand
GAGAGAGAGAGACAGAGAGAGGAAGAGGGAGAGGAGAGAGAGAGCGTTGTAAATGGTGAGCAGCGGGGTGTTTCAGAGGGGTTTCAGACCTCTTTTTGTCCGTAGGCTACCTCAGCTTTGGAGAAAAAACAGGAAAGAACGGGAAAAGAAAGAAGAGAAGGGAGAAAGAGACAGAGAGAAAGAAGAAGTCTTGAGACGGTGAGCAGGAAGATGTGTCGAACTGGTTTCAGACGTCTTTTGGGGCCGGTTATGGGGCTACCTAGTTCTTAAGACATCCAAAAGAAGGGGCTCAAAACAGATTGTACTTGAAACACATGCGGTCCGGAAAGACGTGCAACGGTCCGGAAAAGCAAGCACCCAAAACGTACCCTAACCGTAGCGATTGCGGTCCGGAAAGGCATGCAGCGGTCCGGAAAAGCGAGCACCCAAAACGCACTCTAATTGTAGACATTGCGGTCCGGAAAGATGAGCAGCGGTCCGGAAAAGCAAGCACCCAAAACGTATTCTAATTGTAGCCATTGTGGTCCGGAAAGACCTGCAGCGGTCCGGAAAAGCAAGCACCCAAAACGTACTCTAATTGTAGCCATTGTGGTCCGGAAAGACCTGCAGCGGTCCGGAAAAGCAAGCACCCAAAACGCGTACTCTTATTGTAGACATTACGGTCCGGAAAGACGCGCAGCGGTCCGGAAAAGCAAGCACCTAAAACGTACTCTAATTGTAGATATCGCGGTCCGGAAAGACGTGCAACTGTCCGGAACAGCAAGCACCCAAAACGTACTCTAATCGTAGCGATTGCGGTCCGGAAAGACCTGCAGCGGTCCGGAAAAGCAAGCACCTAAAACGTACTCTAATTGTAGATATCGCGGCCCGGAAAGACATGCAGCGGTCCGGAAAAGCAAGCACCCAAAACGTACTCATCTTTCCGGACCGCTGCATGCCTTTCCGGACCGCAATCGCTACGATTAGAGTATGTTTTGGGTGCTTGCTTTTCCGGACCGCTGCAGGTCTTTCCGGACCGCGATATCTACAATTAGAGTACTTTTTGGGTGCTTGCTTTTCCGGACCGCTGCAGGTCTTTCCGGACCACAATGGCTACAATTAGAGTACGTTTTGGGTGCTTGCTTTTCCGGACCGCTGCATGTCTTTCCGGACCGCGATATCTACAATTAGAGTACGTTTTAGGTGCTTGCTTTTCCGGACCGCTGCAGGTCTTTCCGGACCGTAATGTCTACAATTAGAGTACGTTTTGGGTGCTTGCTTTTCCGGACCGCTGCACGTCTTTCCGGACCACAATGGCTACAATTAGAGTACGTTTTGGGTGCTTGCTTTTCCGGACCGCTGCATGTCTTTCCGGGCCGCAATGGCTACAATTAGAATACGTTTTGGGTGCTTGCTTTTCCGGACCGCTGCATGTCTTTCCGGGCCGCAATGGCTACAATTAGAATACGTTTTGGGTGCTTGCTTTTCCGGACCGCTGCTCATCTTTCCGGACTGCAATGTCTACAATTAGCGTGCGTTTTGGGTGCTCGCTTTTCCGGACCGCTGCATGCCTTTCCGGACCGCAATCGCTACGATTAGAGTACGTTTTGGGTGCTTGCTTTTCCGGACCGTTGCACGTCTTTCCGGACCGCATGTGTTTCCAGTACAATCTGTTTTGAGCCCCTTCTTTTGGATGTCTTAAGAACTAGGTAGCCCCATAACTGGCCCCAAAAGAGGTCTGAAACCAGTTCGACACATCTTCCTGCTCACCGTCTCAAGACTTCTCTTCTTTCTCTCTGTCTCTTTCTCCCTTCTCTTCTTTCTTTTCCCGTTCTTTCCTGTTTTTTCTCCAAAGCTGAGGTAGCCTACGGACAAAAAGAGGTCTGAAACCACTCTGAAACACCCCGCTGCTCACCATTTACAACGCTCTCTCTCTCCTCTCCCTCTTCCTCTCTCTGTCTCTCTCTCTCTCTCGCTTCTGTTTGTCTCCATCTTCCATCTTCCTCTCTCTCTCTCTCTCTATCTCTCTCTCTCTCTCTTTCCCTCTTCCTCTCTCTGTCTCTCTCTCTCTCTCTTTCTCTACCTTTTCTCTTTCTTTTTTCATCTCCCAAAGCTGGGGGTACCCAAAAAACAAGCCCAAAAGAGGTCTGAAACCACTCTGAAACACATTCCTGCTCACCATCTCCGGGCTGCTGCTGCATGTCTTCCGGACCGCGTTGGCTGCTTTATCTCTATCTATCTATCTATCTATCTGTCTGCTCTTTAAATGTATTTCCTTGTATGTTGTGTTCAAGTCTTTTCTGTCTGTAAATTGTTCTTTTCATCAAGGTCAGCTAGACACCCCGAAGGGGTCTGAAACCACTCTGAAACCGCTCTGAAACCACAGAAGTTCAACCCGTGCAGAGCTACTTCCCAGTACTACTTCCCAGTACTACTGTGTACTACAAAGCTTGCACAAAGCACTTCCCAGTACTACTGTGTACTACAAAGCTTGCACAAAGCACTTCCCAGTACTACTTTGTACTACAAAGCTTGCACAAAGTCCTTCCCAGTACTACCTTGTACTACACAGCTTGCACAAAGCACTTCCAAGTACTACTTTGTACTACAATTTAAAGCTTGCACAAACTACTTCCCGGTACTACTGTATACTACAAAGCTTGCACAAAGGACTTCCCAGTACTTCTGTGTACTACAAAGCTTGCACCAAGTCCTTCCCAGTACTACCTTGCACTACAAAGCTTGCACAAAGCGACTTCCCAGTACTACTGTGTACTACAAAGCTTGCACCAAGTCCTTCCCAGTACTACCTTGCACTACACAGCTTGCACAAAGCACTTCCAAGTACTACTTTGTGCTACAAAGCTTGCACAAACTACTTCCCAGTACTACTGTATACTACAAAGCTTGCACAAAGCACTTCCCAGTACTACTTTGTACTACAAAGCTTGCACAAACTACTTCCCAGTACTACTGTGTACTACAAAGCTTGCACAAACTACTTCCCAGTACTACTGTGTACTACAAAGCTTGCACAAACTACTTCGCAGTACTACTTTGCACTACAAAGCTTGCACAAGCTACTTCCCAGTACTACTTTGTACTGCATGGCTTGCACAAACTACTTCCCAGTACTACTGTGTACTACAAAGCTTGCACAAACTACTTCCCAGTACTACTTTGTACTACACAGCTTGCACAAAAACCACTTCCAGTTTATACGGTACTACAAATCTGAACAAAGCAATTTCCCCCAGTACTCGGTACTACAAAGCTTGCAACCAAACGCACTTCCCAGTCACACTTTGTACTACAAAGCTTGTGCACCAAACTACTCCAGACTTACTGTGTACATACAACGCTTGCACCAAACTACTTCCAGTTTACTTTGCACTACAAAGGCTTGCACAAAACTACTTCCCAGTACTTACTTTGTTTTACTACTGGGTTGCACAAACTACTTCCAGTCTACTACTGTGTACTACAAAGCTTGCAGAAAGCACTTCCCAGTACTACTGTGTACTACAAATGCACAAACACGTTCCAGTACTACTGTGTACTACAAAAGCTTGCACAAACTACTTCCCAGTACTACTGTGTACTACAAAGCTTGCACAAACTACTTCCCAGTACGAAATACTAAGTGAATACTAAATATTTAACATTCGAAAACAAGTACGAGAATAATGATGAAAAACAACTGAAATGATGAAAGTGATCCGGGAGTGTGGTCGCGCAAGAAACGCGCAAGGTTGGCGCAAGCTCGGCCCAAGAGGCCTTTGTGGGAACAGTAATTTAGGACAACCCCCATATATAGCATATACATGGATCCTATGGGTAATTGATCCAATGTTAAAAAACGTCAAACAGATCTCAAAGCGGTGACTTCATCTCCGATGTGAGCCTTGATCTCTGCCAGACATCCGGTGATTTGACGGTGTGGGACCGTGGGGGTCTAGATAGCATAAATCCGGAAAGTACAGAAATGGGAAAAAAGTTGGAAATTCTGCACATTTGTTTCGAAATGTGCAAGGTGCCAAGGACACTATGTCCAAAAGGAGACTTGTCCCCAGGGAGGTGCTGGAATTATCTGGAAATCAGAAATGCCATGCCGTTGAGTTTGGACAGGAGTTTGCTCCAAAGCGACGGGTGCTCAACGAGGTCATGATCTTCAATCCGCATTATGCATCTTGGCCTTGGGCAGTTCGAAGAGGATGAAACAAGTATAAAAAATAAGTATAATTTCTTTAGCTTCTTGATTTTTCCCCATCAGTATGCAGAAGAAGTGCTTGAACACCACGTTTGTTGCTGTCAGACAATCATTCTGAAGCTCTTGAACGGTTTGACTTTCTTTGGAGCTCTAGGGCCCTAGGGTCTAAGCCTCTAAGCTCCTCTAAGCACCTGAAATCACCTGAAATCACCTGAAATCACCTGAAATCACCTGAACTTTGCCAAGGCAGTTTTCAGTATGGAAAAGGGCAACCCTGTGTGGCCCTCAAATGTGCCGAGCAAATCTGTCGCACAATGTGCTTCGCACATTCGCACATTGTGCATCGCCCCCTCGGCTCGCAGGAGGTTTACTCGGGCGTTTGCCTCGGCAATGAGCCCCGATTTTGCGCGGAGGAAAAACACAGGGAACCACACTTTATGCGCTTTATGTGCTTTATGCGCTTTATGTGCTATGCAGCATTATGCAGCTATGCATTCCAGTGAAGTTGTTCACGTCATCAACAAACAACAGTTTTTGATGTGTTTGAAGGGTTGGAGCTGTTTTCAGTGGAACATTTCATGCTAAAACCTGGAACTTCTGCAACGTTTTGTGGTGTGGTGCGTTTTTTTCGAGTGCCTGGAGAGGATCCAGACGGTGCCGGAAGTGTCACCGGCGAAGAGGCGGGATGACTCGACGGAGAAGTTGATCAAATCGTATTGCAAAACACAGAAACTGCGTATGATATACAACTAACATCAACTAACATGATAAATATACTAGACTAGTATTAATATAACCATTAGTTATAAATAGAAATCTATTGAAACATTGAGAAAATGGAAAAGGACATGGCAACCTGAGCCAGCCTGCATCTGCCTGCCTTGTTCCAGCTCAGGTGCTGATGGAGGACGTGCGACAGCTTTGCATCCACGACCGAACGAAGGCTTGGAGTAAAACTATGGAGAACAACTGCTCGATAGCTGGCTGTAGTTGCTACTTGCTAAAGTTAGCAAGGCAGGGGAGGTTGGGGACTAATAGGACATAATAGGACTAAGCAGGTTAATTTTTTTTGCATGCTTCTTAGAACCGGTTATCGCTTCCTGTTCTAGATGATTGCTGTTGTGGGTACTTATTGTCCGGCTCTATTTGCATGCTGATCCCCATATTTGTTTCAATTTTGGGTCATTCTTCTCATGGTGGTTCCCATGTCATAAAACTTTGCGTCTAAAGATTCAACTAGGAATCAGCAAGAAATCAACAAGGAATTAACTGCCTGTTCCCTTCGGGAACCAGTCATCCTGGGCCTTGTGCAAAGCACACGGAACAGTTGTGACACGCCTTGTGCCACATGTATGTGGAGAGATGTGGAGAGTTTGGCAGCTCAACTTGAAGATCCAACAAAGCGTTCACCAGCAGTATCAGCTTCGGAAAATAAGCACACCAATTCAACGACAAGCAGCAACTTCAACAGCAGTCACAATGTACCCTTCTACTATTCTGGCTATGCCCAACTTTTCACATGTCGTGCTCGTTATGGTGTTTGTCTTTTCAGTCCGGAAGTTACCAATCATCAATTTTTATTGCTCCTAGATTCCCCACTCACCCGTGGGCCCAAAGTATAAGAGAGAAACAATGTGAAGCACATGTGTTTAGCACAGCGTGCTGTGTTTCACCATGTTTCTCTGTTGCAAATGTGCTGCAAGGTGAAACGCTCGAGCTTGGAGGATTTGATGAGTGGAAAACATCTTGTCGAGTCTGAAACTCGGAGAATGCGGCTGATGCGGCTGATGCGGCCGATGTTTGTCAACATGTCGACCATCCATGTCGCCTTGCGTCGCCTTGAATGTCTCCTTGGCAGCTTGATGCGGACGGCTGAGGTACGCTGCCAAATACTGGGACTACATGGAAAAGTTCTTGGACAGGTGCAGGAAATATTTAACAATCGTGAATGGTATGTATAGAATGTCAACGTATAGAAATGGAGATCAAAGAAAGCACCAATATTAGTGTATCAAATTGTATCAATCAGCTGAAAGATCTGAAAGTGGAGTACATCACCAGAAGCCGTCAGGAATCCACAAATGCATGCTTTGCACAGATTTCGACTCAATTGTTCTGCTTCATCTCGATCATCTCGCAGAACAAGGTGAATCCAAGCATCTCTTGTTCTAAACAAAGCATCAGCAACAGCAACACCTAGAATTGAACGCTGCTGCATAACACGGCCCTAGTACATTTGGCTCCAACTTTTCCAGCATAGTGTGCCACTGTGGAGGTGTCCCTTGGATGGAACTGGCAGCGCAAAGTTCGGCATTGAATGTTCAGAGAAGGTGATGCGAGAGGCACCTTTTTCACAGAGTCATCCTGGACCAAAGACCAAAACAAACTGAGCATGAAATTCTTGAAAGGTAGGATAGAATCCACTAATGAATTTAAGGAGTGTCTCCTGAGTTTGCAGCACAGTACACAACAAAAATCATTGCTATGGCTATGTCGTCTTTGCATAGTTTGCCCTCTACCTCGTAGGTTAACATCGACCCAACGGAAATCCAAGAGTGCGTTCTTCGGCGGAGAGAAACGTCCAGCTGCCATGTCTAACCGGAACTCGTCCTGTTTGACTTTTTCTAACGTAGTCAACCTGAATCCAATGACAGTAAATTTATGGAATGAACATGTCAACCTCTGCTAATTTGCCGTCAGTGGCGCCAGGATATTGCAACACGAACTGGACAATCCAGTTTCTTGGCAGGTTCAGCTCATGAGGCCTCTATAGGCCTCTAGCCTAAGGATGTCTAAGGAGTTCACCCCGTTGCTGCTGGTCACACATGCCATGGCCGCAGCTGTACAAAGATCCAACGGGGCAGTCCAAGTGTGTCAAAAAGGGGATCCAAATGGGATCCCATCGATTGTCCTCACAATTTTCATGATATGATTATATATGATTTGTTTAGGATGCCAAAAATGCATTAATGTGATTTCCACAATTTGGATTGGTGGCACTGCCCAATTTTCGATCCAGACCTGTGCCATGGGCTGCACCTGAGCAGCTTGGTAGACATGGAGAGCTGGGAATTTCCCACGGAACTCGACGAGTTCTTGGAGTTTTGCGTGGAGGACAGGCCTTTGCCTTTCCTCACTTTTTCGGCAGGAAATGTCGGAACAGTTTTGCACATGGCAGGAGCACAATGGCGACTTCGACGAAATCTCCAGGCAGCTTGGATCACTTATCTACTCGAAGAGTTTGATCAAGCCTGGTTTTGAATGTTTTGAGGGAGTTGTGACAAGAATCAGTTTCGACCACATTGGCAATCTCAGTGCAGGTGCAGGTCCACCAAAATGATGACTGGGGCCGTTTATGTTTTCTGCCAAAACACCGTGCATTTAGTGACATCGCTGCAGGGAATTCTTGGAAGTAGCTAGTGGTCTTGATGAACAGTTGGCTGGACGTGCAGAGGAGGCCAGATCCTGCGCGTGTCATTTCCAGAGTTTTGTCAGGTTCAAGCTGCAATATGGATTCCTTTTTGAAAATAGTAGATGCTGCAGGTATCCCATGGATGCCCGACATTTCCCCACATGCATTGAAATCAACATCAACATAACATAAACATTGAAATCATTTGAAATCAACATAAACGGCATGATACTTGCACGTGCATCGCAGAAATGAGTTTCCATGAGAATCTCTTCTTCTGTCAGGTGTGTTTCTTTCAAGGTGTTTAAAAGTCGGTGATTTGGTGTGATGTTTTCCTCCTTTTTCTTGGAATTTTCCTGATTTTCCTTCACAAAAACTTCAAAGTTTCTCCCCATTTCTTGTTTTTTTGCACAAAAAGATTGTTTTTTTTTCATTTTTTCCTCCGTTTTCGAGGCCTTCTCGGCGCCGTCCCTGCGGCAGCGCTACCTGCAGCTGCACCCCGAGGCCGATGGCGCGGCCGGTGCCGCCGGTGCCGTGGCGCCGCCCTCGGTGACGGCCACAGAGCTCACGGAGGCCGACCACGAGGAGAGCAACGACGCGGCCGACGCGGCCGACGCGGACGTGGCCGATTGGAAGCACGCCCAGAACGAGGAGACGAAACCGAAAACGAAGAACTGAAATGAACTGAACAGAAAACGTAAGAAAACGTATAAGAAAACTCTCCAACAGAGAGAAGCCGACATGGTGCAAACATTCCGTGTCGCTCGCATCACGGAATTCTAGCATGATCAGAGCAGTGTTACAAAAGAATGCAAGGTAAAAAGATGTCAAAAGAATCTTTTGTGCACAAGTGTTTTGTCTTCATTGTCGTCTCCCTTTCTGAGCAGTGAGAGCTATGCAGCTGCAGTTTTTTAAATGTTTTCGTTTTCAGGAGGGAGAAGACTCCAAGCGTTTGGGAGTCTATTTGATTCATAGTTCATAGGATGTTCATGAGAAGATGGCTTCGTATGAGTTTTCTATGAGTGTTACTCACAAAGGAATTGACATCTTCGCATCATTAGGAAGACATCCGTCCACACCTGACGTGTCCTTGAAGGCTTTAGGTGCTGCCTGAAAGCCCTGCAGGACGCACCCTCCCAGTTTTCGGTGCTCACGGACAGTCTGCAGGATGGGATGGGATGGCCAGTTACATCAAGCTTCACAAAATTTCAGATTCTCAGTGTAAGAGGGCTCACTGTTGCTAAGATATCTAAGATCCTTGATGGTTTGCCCAAGACGCTTTGCTATTTTTGCTGAGGAAGATAGCGTCCTTGACAAAAGGATTGACAAAAGGATATCCTTTGCATCCTTTACTGCCTCCAGACTCCAGACTTGACAGTTTCATTCTAAGATCAGCTGCTTGAACCAGGTGCAAGGGCGCACATGGTCCAAGAATCAAAGGTAGCACTGCGATGCATACGCACACACACACACATGGAACACATCCATTGCTTTGAGACGTTTCCGCGCCTTCGAAAGAGCGTGAGATGAAATTGAATTAGTTCTAGGAAATCTCAAAACGGCTGAAAACCGTAAGGCCAACTGTTTCGCATTACTTAGACGAATTACTAATTCAAAAGTGTAAATTCGGAAGTCAGTTCAGTCGACATTCACCCTAAACAGGGTTGCCTCAATTGGCCCTATGGCACCATGTCGGAGTCACCATAGGAATCACACTAGATAAGAATGGATCATTGTAGTGATCCGGCAGGAACTGAATCCTGTAACATGCAAATGAGATGAGAAACAAATTAAGGAAAAAAGGCAGGTACGTGACAAAGGCGTCCCTTCGTCATATCACAGCAAATGATGAAGCGTCTTCGTTGAGTGGTGACTTCATCATTGCTCACCACTCCCCTGCATTATTTAAAAAGGGAGAAGAGGGAAGAAAAAAAGGAAGTTTTACATCTATCCAGATGTTACACACACACATGGAACACATCCATTGCTTTGAGACGTTTCCGCGCCTTCGAAAGAGCGTGAGATGAAATTGAATTAGTTCTAGGAAATCTCAAAACGGCTGAAAACCGTAAGGCCAACTGTTTCGCATTACTTAGACGAATTACTAATTCAAAAGTGTAAATTCGGAAGTCAGTTCAGTCGACATTCACCCTAAACAGGGTTGCCTCAATTGGCCCTATGGCACCATGTCGGAGTCACCATAGGAATCACACTAGATAAGAATGGATCATTGTAGTGATCCGGCAGGAACTGAATCCTGTAGCATGCAAATGAGATGGGAAACAAATTAAGGAAAAAAGGCAGGTACGTGACAAAGGCGTCCCTTCGTCATATCACAGCAAATGATGAAGCGTCTTCGTTGAGTGGTGACTTCATCATTGCTCACCACTCCCCTGCATTATTTAAAAAGGGAGAAGAGGGAAGAAAAAAAAGGAAGTTTTACATCTATCCAGATGTTACACACACACACACATGGAACACATCCATTGCTTTGAGACGTTTCCGCGCCTTCGAAAGAGCGTGAGATGAAATTGAATTAGTTCTACTTGAACTTTTTGGAAATACAGGGTGAATCCAAACATGATTCACCAAGTGATTCATCAATTGATTCACCATTTCACCATGAGTTTCAGATGTCCTTCTGGACATCCTTCGTTTGGAGGACCGTGTGAGGCGGATCTACAACAACGTGCAGCTGCGCCTGCCCTCCGCGTTTCGTGACGCTGGCAGCGACTCAGAGCACAGCGCGGATGCGGTCTCAGGGCGTCACAGCGAGGCCTCAGAGGATGGCGACTTGAAGGCCATCTCCCAGTCTGGGGATGAAAATGGATGAAATATGATGACATATGTTACTTTATTATGATACTTTAGTATATACTTTACATGTATAATACAAATTCATGGCGTTTGAAAACAATTTAAAACTGCTTGATAAACATCTTTAGTCACTACCAGATGCAGATCGTTCCACGGGAACATAGGAAATCTGAGTCCACAAACTGAGCTGTCTATGTCTAAACTTTCAAAGATCTTCAAAGTGATGAGTTTCGGTGCAGGATGCAGCTGTACGGCTGTTTGGCAGCGCCAACCTGGGCCATGTCGTAGCGGATTTGTCCCATGGAGCACCGGTGAAGTCGCCCGACAAATCGCAGGATCGGGACCCGTCCGGTTTGATCGCTCGAGCTCTGAGGGGTGAGGATGAAAGCAGCGAGGATTCCGCCGTGGACGACTTCCGAGCCATGAGGAAAGCAGTCAAGGACCAGCCCTCCATAAAAACATCACAACATATGACAACATATGACAACATATGACAACCATATTACACGAATTACTAGATTACGACTTAATTGCACAACATTCATGTTGACTTGGCATGAAGCTCATGTTTTCAATGTATGTTTGGGAGCAGTGAGGATGTTGTCATGCTGTGTGTAACTTGGAGTGAAGATGAGTGAAGGATATATTGTCACAACATATCATATCTATTCATATCTATTCATATCTATTATGTTTCGTTCTTAAATATATGGCATATCAATGGCATATCAATGGCATATCATGTGACTGTTTCGAAGTTTCTCTTTGGTTTGTTTCTCCCAAGGAGTCCAGTCAGCAGGTTGCAACCGATCCCAAAAAGCCGCTGGTCAGAAAGCTTCGCCAAGCGATGCCAGCGAAGCCAAAGCCAAAGCCGGAGCCAAAGGCCACAGGATTTGTTCGTTTGGAGCTTGTTGAAAGCACCAGTGAAGAAGAAGATGGAAAGAATGAAGTCAGTTCTGAAGACGAAGAAATCAGTCTTGAACAAGACTCCCATCTTCGCGTCTTGCACCGCTTGGAAAGCTCGGCACCGACTGGTGAATGCCCTTGGGATGTGTGGCTTCAAGCGACACGGTCATGGCCACAGCTGAAAACGAAGCTGAATTCTCCGGATTTTTGTCGCCAAAATGGCGACCTTTGTGTGAACTTCGATGTCGAGCTGTTGAAAAAGTTGATCCAAGAAGAGAAGGCAGCACGTGCCGCTGCGCGCCAAGCGCGCATTGACGACCAGGAGAATCAGAAAAATCGTGTGAACGAATACATCGAAGAAGCTGAACGAAGACGTGAGATGATCAAAGGCCGCATCGGTGGTTTCCTCCTCGCACCTCGCAGTGAGAAATTGGAAGAAACTCTCCGAAGGTCGGCCATGTCGGCCAAAGCCGAAGAGAACTCCTTCAATCCACCGCCACGGCCCTCAACGTTCGCACGACTACGACCATCTACCAATGGATCCCATGGACAGGTTGGACAAGTTGATGCAATGAATGCAGTGAAAGTGAACTGAGAGATAAAAAGAAACGATGAAGACTATGCTGAAGTGCATGTTTTGATATGCTTTTTGATTTGGGGAATTATTGGTACGTAACATAATATTTAAGTAACCTTGATTAAATACTGCGCATATCCAATGTTTACACGTGTACAGTTGAAGTACTTACACATTTTTCTTCGCGGCGTTTGTACATAATCCTGTCTCCTGTGCAGATATTTGCAGTGGCATGACGCTTCCGCTGCTTTTTGCTGAGGCTTGGTCACCTCGAGCCATTCGAATAAACGGCTGGCGCTACAGCGGAATGCTTGAAGCAGACCTGGTGGTTCGCGCTGTCTGTTCGGGTTTTATCCATATGCATCTTGGCTTCTCATGCTCTTACGGACCAGAAGCTTCCTCATGTGCAGAGGAACGCAGAGAACTTAAACACTCAACTGACTTTTTCGATGGTCAACATTCTTTGCACATGTTTGAACCCTCGAGAGTTTTAGTCCTTTCTTTTGTATCCCCCTTACCATTTCCACTACTAAAAGGGTGAACACGTGCTTGGTACCATCCTCTGATTCGTGGATAATTCAAGCAAAAAAAATGGACCCGTCCACCAGTTTTTGTAGTAAAAGGGTGTGCACTGTATCTTGTAGCGGTGTTCCATTTTACACTCATAAATCGGAAACGCATTTTGTAGTGATTTATTTTGGGATGCGTTGTGTCGTGCCGGAAACCCTATAGCCCTCTTTTACCAGTCATGCTCGGTCACATGAACATATAGCTTGGACCCTCAGACCATTTTTTGGCTCTTGACTCACGATTATTTCGTGGTAAGATGAGCCCCCAAAAAATCAAAAAACAAAACAAATAAGGTAGAGACTTTAAGACGGAAAAATGGGACAGACTTGGTTTCAAAACCCATCAATTGAATTTGAAGTTGTGCGCTCAGATCGTTTTTAGCTCTGAAGATTGCAGTTCAAAACCTCTGCGCCGTGCTTTTGTCACACCTTTTTTGGCCATCACATGCGATTATTAATTAAAATCTAAATCTATCCCATTCTACTAGGTTCCTGCTCTTTTTGTCCAATAGTCAAGTTTCACCCCAGTTCAACGAATCCATGCTCAGAGTTCCTTTCACCCACAATGTCACAAAGCACAGATTCGATGCGTGATGTCCTAGTTTCTGGATGACTTGTGTCATGCACTGCATTTTGTAGTGACACACGCGTGCACAACCTTTTGTAGAACCTTCTGCGCCCCCCTCCAGATAAGCCCCAAAAAGTTCGAAAAGCATGCTTTTTATGTAGAGACTTTAAGAAGGAAAAATGGGACAGATTTGGTTTCAAAACCAATCAATTGAAACTGAAGTTGTGCGCTCAGATTGTTTTTGCTGCCCCATAGCTCTGACGATTGCAGTTCAAAACCTCTGCGCCGTGCTTTTGTCACACCTTTTTTGGCCATCACATGCGATTATTAATTAAAATCTAAATCTATCCCATTCTACTAGGTTCCTGCTCTTTTTGTCCAATAGTCAAGTTTCACCCAAGTTCAACGAATCCATGCTCAGAGTTCCTTTCACCCACAATGTCACAAAGCACAGATTCGATGCGTGATGTCCTAGTTTCTGGATGACTTTTGTCATGCACTGCATTTTGTAGTGACACACGCGTGCACAACCTTTTGTAGAACCTACTGCGCCCCCCTCCAGATAAGCCCCAAAAAGATCGAAAAACATGCTTTTTATATAGAGACTTTAAGGAGGAAAAATGAGACAGATTTGGTTCAAAACCGATCAATTGAATTTGAAATTGTGCGCTTAGATCGTTTTTGCTGCCCCATAGCTCTGACGATTGCAGTTCAAAACCTCTGCGCCGTGCTTTTGTCACACCTTTTTTGGCCATCACATGCGATTATTAATTAAAATCTAAATCTATCCCATTCTACTAGGTTCCTGCTCTTTTTGTCCAATAGTCAAGTTTCACCCCAGTTCAACGAATCCATGCTCAGAGTTCCTTTCACCCACAATGTCACAAAGCACAGATTCGATGCGTGATGTCCTAGTTTCTGGATGACTTGTGTCATGCACTGCATTTTGTAGTGACACACGCGTGCACAACCTTTTGTAGAACCTACTGCGCCCCCCTCCAGATAAGCCCCAAAAAGTTCGAAAAGCATGCTTTTTATGTAGAGACTTTAAGAAGGAAAAATGGGACAGATTTGGTTTCAAAACCAATCAATTGAAACTGAAGTTGTGCGCTCAGATCGTTTTTGCTGCCCCATAGCATTTCCCCTAGTAAATGCTATGACCCATTTAGTAGCGAATCAGGATTTTTCATTGCAACCCGTTTTCACTACAAAATGGTTACGTCAAGTCATTTTGTAGTGACCGACATTGGCTTTTGATCCATCATAAAAACACCCAAACCATTTTGTAGCAAGGGGGGTTGGTTCAGATTCAAGCTTCATTTTGTAGTATAAGGCTGTGTTTGTAAACGGTTTAGCGGGCACAACTTCTCTGCAGAATGCACACAGGGATTCTTTTGTAGGATTGCTGGTCTACTTTACCCAGTTATCTTCCTGTTTCCACCGCATTACTCACCACTCATTGAATTCTCCACCCTACATTCTCCACTTCCATCTGTGCCCATCTTTCAAGACTATTCTTTGGCGATTGAGCCAAAATATTCTCAGTCTGAGAAGGCGCAGAGTTCGATTTGCACAGTATTTTTCTGTGACGTTGCCCAGTTGCCCTTTCTGTGTTCATTTTGAAATCCCACTCCCCACTCCTTATTTTTCCATTCTAGGTTCCCGCAAATTTTACCTCAGAATGCGGCCGATGCTATGTAAGAATTATGCAATTTTAAAATTAGCAACGTTTCATGTTATTTTGCAGACCCTTTGCTACATATAGACAAAGCGTCCAAACATCATAAAGAGAACTTGCGCAAGACAAAAAAACGACTACGTTGACATTTAGGGTGGTTCTGGAAGCCTTGAGGAAATATCCAAGGCATGTTCTTTGCAACTTGTTGTCCATTGGGTGAAGACTTTTGGCAGCTTCAATCTCATCCCCCACGAAATTGGAATGATTGGAATGTGGTTTACCATGGTTTGCCTACCTTTGGCTTGCCGCCTTCAACTGTCATCAACTGTCCTCAGATGCCTAGCGGCTGTCTTCGCACGGCTTCCGCTCGATTCTAGATGTCCCTTTCCTGCCGAGGCCAGCCGAATGCAATCAGCTTTACCAGCAGCGAGACGTCTTCCGGCCCTACGTTGTGCAGAAGGCTGTAGATCCAATCTGACTCCATCATCCTGGTCCTGCATCATCCAGCATGTAAACACTAATATTGAAGGATATTGCAGGATATTGAAGGTATAGAATGCGCGACGATCAAAAACGGAGAACTTATGACTCGAGAGCAGTTGTTCCCCGAAACGCGAAGCAATGCCACGTAAGATCATTGAGCGAGCCGATGTTGCTAGTGACAACAGAAAGATCGTTCCTTCCAACCAGCGCCATTTTTTTCCGGTAGATTTCTTTGACATTCAGATTTCTTTTCCTGCATTTGTTCAACGATATAGTTCTACGATATAGTCATATATATATATAGTCTTATGAACTTATGATGTTTTATAATGTACTTCTCGGCAGGCCGGCGTCAGCCTTGGTGAGCTTTTCGGATGGCTTCTTGCCACCATAGCGCTGGGATTTGTCGGCCACTCAGAGTTGACCGATCAAATGCTTCTAAAGACAACCTGTACGTTTTAGCCGTTTTAGTGTCCTTTTCAACCATGGGAAAGATGTTCGCATAAGGATTTATATTTTGGAGTATTTTGGTTGTGTCTTCCAGCACTTTGACTATTGACTCCTGCAGGTTTGCATGCTGTTGTACAAGTGCTGAACTTAAAGGGAATGAATTGAGGGACAACTTCGCCCGTCACAAGTCCTAAACACTGTACTGAAGAAGAGCAGCAATTAACTGAAGCTCTTTGACAAAGAAACCTTCTGTTTGACTCTGATTCGTTTTGAGCCCGCATGTGTACTGAGCGATGCTAGATGCAGAGCCTTCTGAATCTCACTTCAATGTCCAAAGGATGGTTGGTAGTAGTCAATTTTTGTTTGTTGCCTCTACTGTTTCTTTTCCATCACTTCGATGCATGCTGATTGCCTATACTGAAATTTGACAGACTGAGGCGCTACTTGAAGAAAGAGATGCGCACAACGCTTCGAGAAGAGGCACGTGGCATCATGTGGATCATGTCGATCATGTGGCTAAAGACGACTCGTGACGACTCTGGTTGCTTCTGTTTGTGCAAGATATTGTGATATATTGTGATATTCTAGATTATTTACCTTGCCTTGTGTCACTTGAGAAGGACGGTTCCTTGCTAGGTACTTAGCTTGGTTAGCTCACTTAGCTAAGCATGTGCTAAGTATCTGCTAAGGTTCAATTTCGTTCACTGGAATCCTTTAACATATAGTGTTTTGGTGGGAACAAAACTTCTTGAAGAAAGAAAATAAAATAACAAATTTCATCAGAATGATGCATGATTTTCTGCATTTGATGGCTATAATGATTATCCTGGCAAGAATATGGAGCATGATTTTTGCATTTGGTGGCTGTAATGATTATCCTGGCAACAACATATAACAAATCCATTGGGTTTGGTTGTATGTACAACATGGAAATCTGCTTTGGATTTCCATGCAAAAGCCATTCACTCAGCTCATTGCCCATGGTGTGATTGCATCTCAATGGAAGAAAAGTTGGTGCACAAAAGCAAATGGGAAGCAAATATGTCATGCCAAAAGCACTGAGTGCTATGCCACAAGCAACATGTCCATGAAGCATGCATGGCTTGCATGTATGAAAAGCAATGGGTGCTAAGCCAAAAGCACTGGGTGCTAAAATAGAAGCTATCCAGGTGGCATGCCACAGGCACTGGGTGCTAAAATGGGTGCTTTCAAAGCAATGCACATGGAGAAGATGCTGTGGTAACTTAGAAACATAACTGGTCAGGAAACTGCAGACTTTTTTTCACTTGCCAAGACATTGCCGCCTTTGGCAATGGTCACTGTATAGATGTGGCCACTCATATTGGTACTGCATGGTCCTTCTCCATGGCATGGTCACCAATTCCTTTGGTCCTGGTGCCCTTGGTCTGGTGCTTGGTCATAGCCTCCTTGCTCATGGTGGTCTGCAGGTGGAGGCCATTCCCCACAAAAATGTGGGCCAATATCAATGAAGGATCGAATCCATGGTCTGCCACAATGGGTGCATGTGGCTCTTTCATTGGTTTTGCTGCACCATATCCATAATGGGCACCCCATGGCACTACAGTGTTGTGCCCATAGCATGCTTCTTGGCTCGCACAACTTGGACAAGTCTATGGCTGCTGGTGGCCCTGGCCTATGGAAGGCTATGGGGCGCCCCCATGCATCCTCACCCATCCATTCACCTTGGTTTGGTGCTCCATGCTCTGGCACCTGCTCTGCTAGCTCTTGGGGTGCTGTTGGTTGCAAAACACATCCCATGGCTGTCAGTGCTGGTGGTTGGAATGGTTTTGGAAAGCACACAGTGCTGGCTTGGTGCTATAACATTGCATACAAAACATTGATTTTGTGAAGCTTCATCTGCAACATGAAAATATGAAAGCACTGTGTGCTACAAGCTCCAAGCAACTCCCCCATGCCACAACCAAAAGACAATGCTGAACACTGTGCACCCGGGAAGCATTGATTTTCCTGCATGTATGGCATCTAGTCTTTGGATGGTCTGTAGGCCCATGGAATGAGAACCCTGGTGGCTCTTTCTTCCTCTGCATAAATGAGAGGGCAAAGGATGGCAGAAGTTTCTATCAGCTGCAGCTGATCCTGAATTTGGACTTGTGCTGAATGGCTGGAACAAAAGTATTCTATGCATGTGCAAAAAGTCACAATGGAGTACACAACCCCTTGGACTTCAAAGTGGTGTTCCATTCTGGCAACTTGCCATTTATAGGCATTGGTGCTGCTGACAAGAACAAAATCCTTGTTGTGGATGGAAGCACCATTGTGCAACTTGGCTGAAGTTGCAGTCCAAACCTGGTCCTTTGGAATTTTCTGATTGAAAATTGCTTCACAAAGAAAAGCATGAAATTTTGAATTGGGAGCATGCTTGTTCAACAATTGCACCCCTGCTTCCAAATTGTCTGAATGCTGCAAGTTGTACAAGTCATGGGCTAGGCATTCCTCCAGCAGGCTGAGGCTGAATCCTGTCGACTTCTTGGTCTGGTTGCCAAACTTCATGATTGTTTTGTGCTTTCTTTCAAGGCTGAAACAGTTGGGAAGAAAGCCCCATCCTTGCAAATGGGTTGCCAGATGGAGCATCCAGTGATGCTTCCTCAGCATCATGGCTTCGCCATTGCAATCTTTGAAGGAGTCCAAGGCCTCTTCAATGGCTTGCTGCAACCTGGGTGGCTGCACTTGGCCAAGCTGGGTGGCTTGCAGCATCTCCAAGACTTCCACCATGGCCAAAAAGCTGTGGCATTGGTCCAAATGGGCAGCAGCTGGCACACAAATGGTGTTTACCAGGTATGCCAGCAGGGTGGAGAGGCCAATGGCTTCTGATGCTGTGCATTTGAACTTGGAATTTTCCTTGTAAAATTTGATCCTCTTGGTTTGGAACAAATCATGCAAGTTTCCTGCTTTGGCCATGGCTTTTGGCAAAGTCCACAACTGGAGAAATGGCTCCAGCTGGTCCCACATGTCCAGCTGGGAAAGCAGCAACCAAATGGACCTTGGGATCACTCCTTGGGAAGCCATGGTGTGCATCCAGTCATGGATGTAGCCACTAATTGGCTTCAAGAGATTGCTATCCAAGAGGGTCTGGTTGAGCAAAAGGGCATGGTGGTTGAAGGTGATGCCAGATGCTTTCTCCCACATTTCAAAATGTTTCTTGGATAATGTGGTGCACTTGTCCTTGCAAACCTGGAATGCATCCAAAACTTCTTGGTCAGTGGACAGGATGCAATCTGCAAGCTTGGTCACATGAGACCCTGGTATATCTTCCTCTGGTGTACCAAAGAAATGGCCCTGATGTTGCTGCACAACATGCAAAACTTGTCACCAGAAGCCCCCTTGATATTGAAGGTTTGCTTCATGGCTAAGCCATCTTGGACAAAGCCACCCAAATCAAAGTACAGCATGACATCCATGGAGGTTACTTGGTGTGGCATGTACAAGCCATTCCTTGGATCACAAGCTGGCCCCAAGAATATTGCTTCAATGAGCTTGGCAAAGACTTGGCCAATGCTTGCTTCCAGTTCAGCCACTATAATGGATGGCAATATGGCTAAAATTAACCAAGCATCTTCACATTGGAGCTTGGTTTTGTGTTGGGCAAATGATCCATATATGGCATAAACCTTGCGGTTTATCCTGGATGCCAATGGATTACCTGGAGCCACTTCATCTGAATAACGCAGCAAAGACCATGGTTTCTCTGGACTGCTTGGGTTCTCTGTATGGGCTTTGTGGAAAAAATTGGCCCATGAGCCTTGGAGCTGGTAGGCTCCAACCAGCAAGCTCAAAAAAATCACTATCCAAATTGGTATCAGGGTTCCATCTGTGGTCACCACATTGGTCTCCAACAGCAATGGTCCATAGGCATTCATGGAAGACAACTGGAGCCTGGTGGCTTCTTTCATAGCTTTGGCATGCCTTATATCAGGTAACCCTTCTTGGTGGATCTTTTGCAGCAAGGATGCTAAAGCTGCTTCGGTCACAAATGGGCATGACCTTCTCAAGTCATTGAGCTTTTGAAGCTTGGCAGGCCTGCTTGAAGAAGAGGAAGCCATGGCTTTGCTGTTTAGCAAATGGAAGCAATTCCT
>CAMXCT020002753.1:44956-68170 GCA_947184155.2 Cladocopium goreaui | reverse complement strand
GTGGCCTGGTTGTTTTGGAGCATGGCCACTTCTCTCTGGCCACCATCATCACTCCATTGGGAGAACATCAGCAAAGCTGGTCCCATTGGTGGCTCATACCTTGGTGTTTTGTATGGTGTCACAACTAATTGGGAAATTTTGCAATAACTTGCACACCATGGGTGCATGGTTGATGTGCTTAATGCAGTTAAGATGCCACTGGAGCCATCCATTGGTGAATTCCACCACCCAGTACCTTTGGCCATTGCACCATTGCAGGCCAGCATTAGCTATGGTCACCCTGGTGGACATGCTGGCTGGAGCCAACTCACAATGCAATGCATTCAAAGCCAATTGGTGGTTAATCCCTCAAGCACTTGGTGCTGCTGCAACTGCAGTACTGGTCAGGCTGCATGCTTTGTTTCTCCAACGTTGATTTGCACATGGTCTTGGCTTCTGGTATTTTAGCCAAACCAATAGTCAATGTGTGGCTGCATGGCTTCATAGTCTTTGTACAAGAGCAGCTGGGTGAGGTCCTCTATGGAGATCCTGACATATGTTCTGAGAACACAAAAATTATTCAAAGTTATAAGTACCAAGTGCTGGTATGAAAGAAACAGATTTCACACATAAGGACCAACTGCTTGTACCTACAAGCACAAAGTGCTGATATTCAAATCTAAAATGGAAATTGCAATGTTGCTTCCAAAATGTTAATGGAGAATGACATGCACAGCTGGCCCAAGCTTCTGTCATGGATGCACTCTTGGTCTACCAGTTGGCAAACCAACCTTGTCCTGGGCCTTTGAGCATAAGGAACTGGGACCCACATGCTAAATTGATGGTCTGGAGGGGGTTGAGGTGGTTTGTACCTTGGACTTCAAACCAAAAACATTATGTGAGAAGAAACATAGTCAATGTTTGTGTTTACATGCAACCAAAGTGCCACTGGTACCATCCATTGGAGAATGCCAACACAAACCATTTTGTTTCATCATATTTACATGTGAAGTGATCAGTTAACATCACCATGGTAAATTGAACTGACAAATGCCTGCAGGAAATCCATTGTATTTGTATTAAAAAAACTAATGTATAGCGGATTGGCAAGCAAAGAAACAGATAGAAACACCTAGCTTTAATGAAGCAAACATAAATGCATATTTGAATAATATAGAATATATATGTTGATGTTTTTGAAGTTGGTTTGAAACAATATTCAAATAAAAAATAATAACCCAAATTTATATATTAATATCAACACTTGTTTATATATATATATATATATATGTAATTGAAGTTAGCCTAAATATATTATTAGTAATGAAATGTAATTTTATTTAATAGAGACTCATGACTTATTAAGATTTAAGTGTTGGTTCAATCTTATGAAATTTCATAATAAATATAGAAAAACTAATTAATTAAAATAAATTGTAATTAAGATATATATATATATATCTGGAAAATATCTTTAAGGTAATTCATTTGGTTAAGCATCTTAATCAAATCCAATTCCAGATTCCATCTGGTTAAGCCTCTTAACCAAATCCAATTCCAGATTCCATTTGGTTAAGCCTCTTAACCAAATCCAATTTCAATTTCTTAATCAAACTCAACTATATTTTAATCTAATTAATAAAGCAGTCATACAACCCATGTTTAAATTAATTAATATTGATCACACAAATTATATCAAACAAAAACAATAAAAAAAACAAAAAATAATTAATTCCGCATTGCACTCATACAAAAACATTATATGATTATCATTGCAATGGATTCATTTTTTATGCACATGGCATGAAGCACTTGGTGCTGCATTACATTCATGAAACAACATGGCATGAATCTAACTGCATGGCAACATACAAACATGCATTGCATGACATGTGATTCATGATGTGAAGCACCAAGTGCTAAGACATAATGTGAACCTGTTTTATACTCCCACAGCTCAGCTGGCAGTGGCCTGTTTGGCACTAGTCCTTGCTGGCCTACTGGCGCCAATGGATCCCAAATGGCAGGGATGTGTACCATGGTTCCTGGCACTTCTGGCAGTTGGCCATCTGGTGCATCTTCCACAGCCATGCCCAGCTGGCCAGGCAGCTGGTGCACTTCACAGCCAGATGGGGCCCTGGTGGTCCATCCTGCAAAGTTGACCATTGATGGTGCCAATCACATAACTGCAACCAAACAAAAACATCACAAACAAACAAATTACATCATATAACTGTAGCTATGTGGAGCCCATATAGTCCTTGGCGGCCTCAGGTGGCTCATCAACCCCCTACTCAGGTGACACAACAAACAAACAAAAGCAAATCAACACCATAAACCAAATGCAATATAGCACAAGATGCTGTCCTGGCTTCTGGTGGCCTTCATGGCATCTTGGTTCTGCTTTTTCTTCATGGCAGCTGGTGGCTCCATGGCCTGCACTGCATTCATGACATTGGCAAAAAAATAAACAGTGAATTGCAAACTAAATGCATCTGCTTTATACTCTATGGCATTACTGGCCTTCATTGCCTTCATGGACTTCATAGCCTTCATGGCCTTCATGGCTGGCATTGTCTTCATTTTCTTCATGGTTGAGTTGGCCTTCATGGCATTGGCCTTGGCCACCTGCAGAAGGCAATGCAAGACACATGCAGCAAAACTGCTGGGCAATCACACTGGTGGCCTTGCTGGCTTTGCCCTGGGTCACCTCCAGGTGCATGCAAGGACTGGTGAAGACAAACATGCATGGGTTGGTTAAACATGCATGGGTTGGTTAAACCTAAATGGAATGCAAACATACCTTGTGTATATATAAAACAAAAACATTGGTGATCTAGCCTTCATGGACTTCATGGGTGGCATGGCTCTGGTCAGCTGGCACAGTCAGTGGTCAGTCGCTGGAGCTACTTGAGCTTGGGTCACTGCTAGAAAAGAACATCAACAAATATGATCATGAAGCACTGAGTGCTGATACATGGAACACAACTGCACTGCTGGGACATGGACATGGCATGAAAGCACTTGGTGCTACATGGACATGGTTGAACATGCAAAACAAAATGAAAACACTTGTTGCTACATGGCATCATGGAAGCACTGTGTGCTGGGACATGGACATGGCATGAAAGCACTTGGTGCTACATGGACATGGTTGAACATGCAAAACAAAAATGAAAACACTTGGTGCTACATGGCATCATGGAAGCACTGTGTGCTGGAGATCAGGCAATGGATCTTTTTAGACCTGCAGCTGTGGCCATGGTGGCCTATAGATCACCAAACCTGGTGTCCCTGCCATACTGGTAGATATTCCACCAGTGCTGCTGGAACAGCTGGTCTATATCATTGGACCTGCTTCTGACCTGCTGGATGTGTTGGGATGCTTCCTGGTGCATCCCCATCTCATGGAGGACAGCCAGATGGACCCATCTGTTCATGTTCCCCTGCTGCATTCTGGGTGTTCTGGCTTTGGCAGCTTTGGCCTGGCCACTTGCAGCTTTGGCATGGTCACTGGCAGCTGGGGCCTGCAACAGAATGTGGCAATGGAAAAAAATGTCAACAAATGGCAATGTAGGCAGCTTTGCATAATACCAGCAGCCTCAAGCACTGGAGCAACTTCAGTAAGGCTAGTGCCCCCAGTGGCAAACATGCATTCTCAAAAAAATGCTTCAACCACTGGGATTATAAGGGTCTGACTGCAGGTGCCACCATGGGTGGAGCTGGTGGTAGGGCACTTGAGCTGGAGGAACCCATGCTGGCCTCTACATGCATAGACATGCATTGCATCTGGTAATATCATTATGTAATGAATCAACCAATGGTACAAGATTTGGCTTTGAATTTAAACAAAGCACTGTAGGTGCTATGCAAGCCTGGGCAGCTGGAGCCTTTGGAGGCGACTTAGGCCTCATGGATCCCTTTGGGGCTGGCTTACCTCTTGGTGGCCCTAATGCTGATGCAGGGTATGCCCTGGCTGCTGTGACTGCTGGTGGTGGTGGTGGTGCTGCTGCTGCTGGTGTTGCCACTGGTGTTGTTGCCTTGGCTGGTGGTGTGGATGTTGCTTTGGCTACCGCTGGTGTGGCTGGCTTGCCTGTGTGTTTTGGTGTATTTGCTTTGGTTGGCATTTGTTTGGGTGGTGGTCTTGCCAATTGTGTTGTTGCCTGTGCTGGTGGTGAGGATGCTGCTTTGGCTGGCAATGGTGTGGCTGGCTTGCCTGTGGGTGTTGCTTTACTTATCTTTGGTGTTTGAAGCAAGATTGGGGGTCTTGATGTAGCTGGCCCTGGTGTTGGCTTGGCTGGCTTGGCTGTTGATTTGGTTGGCACTGGTTCTGTGGCTGGCTTGGTGGGTGGTTGTACTTCCATTTGCTTGGGTTGTTGTACTTCCACTGTGGTGGGTGTCAGCCCCTGTTGTGGTGAGCTGGCCTTTGCTTTTTTCATCTGCCTTGGCATGTCTGCACTGCTGGCTGATGCTGCTGGGCTTGGTGGTCTTGCAAACATGGGGATTGGGATTGAAGAAGCTGGTGCTGGTCCTGGTGTCTCTGGAGGTGAGTTGGGTGCCTCTGCTGTGCCTCCTGGCAAAGGCACTGCAGATGGTATGTTTTCTGCTTTTGGTGTACTTGGATTGGGTGGGATAGGTGGTTGGTCTGCAGGGCTGCTTGGCTCTGTGGGGCTACCCATGTCCTGCAGGCAATTTTTGGATGCCATGAGCAACAATGGTGGCCATGCAACATGAATGCAGGGCACCTCTGCCTTGCTAGACGACATGGTCATGGCATTGTCCATTTCCTACCATTGGAACAAACATATTGGGAATGATATTGGCTTCAATAAAACCCTATTATCCTGACAGTATGTTGGCAATATGTATATATTGATATATATATATATATATTTATTTTTATGTATAGATACATTGCATAGTTGCAAACATGAGACCCCACCTCTTCATCTGGGTCACCTCTGGGATGTCTTTTTGGGAAATCAGCTTTGGACTTGGACCCATGTCTCAGTCGGACCTGCCACACAAGATGGTCACAAGCATTGTGTGCTGAGTAAAATCAGTTTGGAAAAAACACACTGTGTGCTGCATGAAACAAATGGAAAAATGCACTGTGTGCTGAATGAAACAGATGGAACAAAAAGCACTGTGTGCTGAATGAAACAAATGGAACAAAAAGAACTGTGTGCTGAATGAAACAAATGGAACAAAAAGCACTGTGTGCTGATTTGGTGAATGTGAAAAAGAAACAATGGGTGCTGGAGCAAATTTCAACACTGCACTTTATGGTTTGCGATGCTTGGGAACTAAGTTCCAAGCCACTAGGTCTGGTGGACCAGCCTTTGCTGGTCGAGCTGGTGCTGCAGGGTTAGCTGGAACCTGAAAGAGAGATTGAGACATGGTTGGCATTCATTTGGCTCTGTTGACCATGCCTCATCATCCTTTGGTGGTGCCTCCTGCTCCTGCAAAACAAAATGCATGGCATATATGTAACCCAGAATGCAATGCACATGCCATGGCTGTCCTCCATGGCACAGTTTTTGTGCGCATGCAGCTTGGCACTGCAAGCAAAAAAAGTGCAGCATGGTTGACATATGTGATTTGGAACACATGTTTGAACATCTTGGTGCTGAGAATGAATTTAAGCACTGTGTGCTGAACCACATGGACATGGAAACTGACAACTGAAAATGCTGTGAAGCACATGGTGCTAAACCATATGGACATGAACATGAAGCAAACAATGTGGCCCCAGAAGCTGCTAGCCATTATTTTCCCATCCAAACTTGACATAGTGGCTTCTCAGCATTTAGCCTTCTGGTGCTGGTTCTGGCCATCTGGTGGCACTGTGTCTCTCTTCCTCTTCCTGGTTTTCTTGGGTGACTGCAAGGTGATCTCTTGGATGTCTGGCTGCAAGCGTTGGAAGACTGCAGTGAGCTGGTCCTGGTCCATTTCAACCATGAGCTCATTGTGGGTGCCCCTGGATTTGGGGCAAAGGCAATGCACCATGATGCCACCCACATCAATTTGCACAACCATGTCCATGGTTTGCTTGGCTGCCTTGTGCTTCTTGGCATTCTCATTGCCTATGCCTTCTCCATCTGGTGTAGGCATCAAAGACATGGTCAAAGCATCACCCCTTTTGGCTTTCAATCCCTGGAGCAATGCTGCATTGGTGAGGCTGGCATTCTTCTTTGGGTTTCCTTCAGTCAGCAACTGGGTAATCTTGTGGTGAGATGGCCTCAACTTCAGGTACCACACACCTTGTTACCCCTTCAGCAAATCTTCTGGCATGGTGGTGGCATAGCCATGCCAAGAAATGGACCACATTTGGGAAATGATTGCCATGGTGGCATCTTGAACCAGCACCAAAGCAAAAATTCAATCATGGGTATACCAACATGGAAAAGCACTCTGTGCTGAAATGCTGCATGGGAAAGCATTGGTGGACACTGTGTGCTGTAAGGGTTGCAAACACAAAATAACAATTTGCAAGCATTTTTCAATGCCAAGCCAATGCAAATCAAAATTGCACATTTCTGGAAATGTACATACATGGAATCTCAAGAGGTTTTGGCCTTCTTGGCCCCATTCTTGCTGGCCATTTCTTCTTCTGAGCAAAGGATTGTCAAAAATGTTCCTTGCTCAACTTTGGCATTGTTCCTGAGAATTGGAACTTGGAAGCCATTCTCTGTCTTGGCCATGTGGACCTCCATGTTGCCACCTGGGCTTTTCACCAAATGAAAAAATGGCACCAAAATACCTGTTTTCTTTTCTAAGCCCACCTTTGGTGGAATGATCTGGAACTTGAAATCATCTGGGCAATGAACCAAAGTCATGTTGGCTTTCACTTCTTTCACATGGGCTAGTTGGCCCATGGGGAAAATCTTCAGCTTGCCCTTGGCAAAGGTCTTGTTGGCAAAGGCACCAAAAGACCTTTCTGCAACTACCACTGAACCTTCTGGCAACAGGTTCCTCAGTTGAAAGCAACTAAAGGCTACATATACAAATTTGAAAACACAAAACAATGTCTAGAATTCTGGTCAAATTTCATTTCTTAGCAACCATATTGCAACCCAGCTACTCATGGTACAGCTGGGTCATGGCAATGGTGGCTTTTGCCTTCAACTTCTCTTGGTGGAAACTGCCCAAGCTTTCTGGCAAAAGGTCTTGCATGGCTTGGCTCAGAAGCAACTGTGGTGGCTCAGTGGCAGCCTTCTTGACATCTTTCAATTCATCCAATTCTACCTCCATCTTCCATGGTTGGCCATCTTTGGGTGGAAACAATGGCATGTGCACAAATGTGGCAACTGTGTCAGTGATGGATTTGAATTGCCAATGCTTCAAACCACCTTTCCTGTGGTAAAAGGTGTTCTCTTCCAGGCCCCATTTCCTTTTGGCAGTCAACTTGGCATCACTGCTCTCCTGCCAACAAACATGTTTCAAAGATAAAATTGACAAGAAGGATGGAAGCACTGTGTGCTGGATAAAATATTTTCAAACACAAGACGCACTCCTGGAAAGACTCTGGCACCTCTTGCTCTGCAGTGGAAGAAGAGCTGGGAGCTGCAGTGTTGGTGCCATTGAGAAGATCATGAAGCTCTTGGGAAAATGTGCTGCTGATCTCACCCAAATTTTCAAATTGAATCTCATCCCTGGACTTGTGCTGCTTCTTGGTGAGATAGAGTATGGACCTGACCAAAAACCTGGCAAAGAGATTTCTTCCATCTCTGGTGGCATGGAGGCCATGCTTCTGGACAATGGTGTATCCATGGGCCAAGTTGGCTTCACAGCTTGCCAAATTGGCTCTCATGGCTGGTGCCTTGAGCTTCTCAACATCAGTTTTGAGAAGCAACTTGCCTATGCCATCCTTACAAATTGGACTTTGAAGGTTGGCAGCTAAAAGGCCAGCTCTGACCCATGGAAAACTGCTGGACTTCTCCTTGAAATCAATGAAGGCAATGGTGGTCATGAAATCTTCCCCAATGGTCATTGTGTTGGTGAAGGCTTTGCCTGCAAACACATTTGGGAAACTGGACATGTGAAAAATCACAATTGGCATGCCTTGCTGAACATTGCAAACAAGCCATGTGCTATTGTAGCCAAGGTGCTCACATGGCCCAGCACATGAATGGTGTCAGAGTTGGTGCCACCACTATATTTCTGGACATAGTGAGCAATGGCAGCAATATAAGGCATGCACTTGGGTTTGGTGCTCTCTGCAAGCTGCAAAGCCTTCTTCAAGTCTTTGGTGTGGGCATAGTGGCTGGCCATGGATGCCATATCTCAATCTCTGTTTGTGCCTGGGCAATCCCATGGGAGGAATTCAAAGCTGCTTGGATCAGCTGTGGCAAATCTGGGAAGATATCTTCCACTTGGGCCACAATAATGTCCCATTGCCAGCCTTCTGTGCACATGGTGTAGAAGGGGTTCTGGTTCCCTTGGCTTCCACAACAGGATTACAAGTTCAGGTTGCCATTGTGGGCGATGGCAGCCAGTTCCTCATTCAAGGTGGTGCAGCCATGGAGCACAGCCTTGCAAAATTGGCTCAAATGGCTACTACCCAAGCTGAGAAACCTTTCCTGGCCACTTGGTGGGCACAAAGTGCCTTCTGATGCATGCACAATGGCTTCATTGGCAGCAATTTGGCTTTTCTTCTTGGCCATCTGGTTGGACACTTCTATGGCCACACTGGCTTGGATCTTGTTCAGATCTGGTCCAATGGCCAATATGTTGGCCCCTTTGTGGTGGCAATCATAGTGGGGCAGCACGGCACCACCTCTATTGAGTGGATGGACCAAGAGCTGGGTGGGCTTCAAGGTCTGCTGGTACATCAAGCCATTCTCTTGGAGCTTCTGCTGGATCTGCATCCACTTGGTGCCAATTGGCATGCTGGGGTCATCCTTGACCTTGGCGATGAACTTCTGCAGATTTTGGTCCATGGCAGCACAAAGGCAAATTGGTCTGGCTATCTAACAAAAGGTGACACATTTTCAACAATGAAATTTGCAATGGCATCACATTGTGGCATGCCATGCATGTTGTACACATGTGAACATTTGGAAAGCATTGGTGGCTTTGGAAGCACCAATGCCACTTGGAGCAACATACAGCTGGACCAACTGAAGCTACATGTGAGCATTTGGAAGCACCAAGTGCTATAGCTGCTGCCATTGGAGCAACATGCAGCTGAACCTTAACTTTTGAAAAGCATTGTCTGCAGTACACATGCATGTGAGCATTTGGAAAGCATTGGCTGCTTTGGAAGCACTGTGTGCTAAGTCTATAAAGAAACAAAGTGGGAAAATGTTTCAATGGAAGCACTATGTGCTGAATGCATGCACATGCCTTTGCACATGAATAAATGCTTGGCTTTGCAACATGGAAAACATGTTTCTGCTGCACACAGAAAGCAGTGGCAATATTTTTTTCTTCTGGAATGCTGTGCTGCAAGATGATGTTGCCAGGACAATCACAAGGAAAACACAAAAAAAAACACAACGCAACCACCAAAGGCTAAATGAGCTAAGTTGGCTAAGATTTTAGCCCACTTATCAATCTTAGGTTAAATCTTAGCTAAGGTTGTTAAATTGGCTAAAAGCTTACAAGCATTTAACAATACTTTAGCAAGGATGTAACAACATACCAGCTTTGCTTTAACATGCATCTAGCTAAGATGGATAAAGCTCTTAAACCGCTAGCAAGGAAGGGTCCTTCTCAAGCATGTTGATGCCAGAAACTAAATCGCACCATTTCGAGTGTTGAAAGGATCGGAAGCGACTGTTTTAGCCCTCCAGCAAAGCATGACACTAGGGTCTGAAGCAAAGAGCTACAACGTATCCAACGACTTGGATGCATAGAGCATCATAGAGCGGAATGGCGGCTGGCACGACAGTGTTTCACAACTAATTACCATTGACTGAGATAAGCCAACATCCAGAGGACCATGATATGGTCAGAGAGCCGTGTTGTGAAAATTTGTGAAATATTGCACACAACGTGTTTACGCATTTTGCACATTTGGCACGTTTGTGAGGTGATGCTAGAGGTGCAAGCACAGATGGGTGAGTATGCGCAGCTTAGGGGTGCTTGAGCCCGACCTGGCGCAGCCACTCAAAAAACGGCAAGAGCATCATACCGAATCATACCGCATCGATATTTGTTTCTTTGTGAGAACTCGTTTGGTCCTATGGATGCGTCAAACCTGCTATTCTGAATGAATCATGCTGAATCTGCATTCTGCATAGATTCTTGTCAGTAGGTTTGACACATTTTGTAGGATCGGTTTCTTATGGCAAATGCATGGGTTCCTCCAGGTGATAACATGGCTCACTGGGCATCACTCTTCTACAGCGATGAATTCCGATATATTCCGATGGTTTCAGATGTCATGGCGGCATTTTGAGTCTCTCACAGTGGCTGAATCACCTTCTCTGCAGCCGTGTTCCTTCTGTCAAGCGACTGGTTGCGGAGCCATAGAACAGAGTGCTGTCCTCAACGCAGACTATTGATTGGTGTATATTGCCGTTCACCGATATCCAGCAAATGAGAGATTAATTACCCCAAATCATATAAATCACGAGGAAGATGAGGAAGCAAATGTAGCAAAAAATTCCTCAAAGCGCTGGCGTCAAGTTCTTTCAAAGCACACGAGCCAGCTGCATGAGTTGAGCGAAGACGCGCCAGTGGGGAGGCTGGAACCCGTCAAGAGACTTAATCTGAATGTTGAATCATGCAAAGCATCCTGTATGGAAAGCCGAACCTGCAAAACGAGATGTTGCGGCGTGTATTGATTGAAACTTAGGCAAGCGAGGACTGCGGCAAATTCAACAGGAATCAATACTACTACATTACACAAATCAAACATTGAAATATAATTTGCGACGCCTTCTGCATATATCCCGCCCTGCAGAGTAAGGTGCTGAGCGACAGCGCCTGAGATCTTTTTGGAGGTGTGCCATTGTCAGACAAACTGCGACAGTTTTCCAGAGATCAGAGCTATTACTTGTTTGACTAACCATTTAGAGCCCACATGTGCAAGCAACGTGCTTGGAAAACAGACGCGACAGAGTCGGAAGATTCAGAAGTGCAAAGATGCTGGGGAAAATGGGTGCATCACTTTCTGAACGCCAGGCCTTAGAGTACGTCGAACCTCTCTGGCTGAACAGCTGAACACCGGGCAAGTGAGAATGGCGTGTTTCGCTTAAAATGTGAAAACGTTGCGCAGTTTGCAATGCAGAATCGTGGTGAATCCATGTGAATCCTCGAATTGCCAGGAAATTGTAATGAAATATACGAAACGCTATGAACCTCCTCATCTCACAGGGTTCAACTTGGTTCAACTTGCGACCCATCGCTTCAGCCGTGAATTCCATTTTTTTTAGAGGGATGTTCAAATGCCCTGCATGTCCTGCACTCTTCGAGGTTTGTTGGAATTTGGTACCTGCTATTGACTTCGGAAAATTTCAAATCATGCGCTAGTTGGTTGACCCCATTGTGATCGTTACTTTGCACATTGTTTTGGGACGACTTTGAGCGCATGATACCAAAATCATACTGGGGGTACCCTTTGTGAGCTTCCAAGACAAACGGTAGTAATGATTAGTAATGAGGATCCATGAAGGATCAAGGAAGTCATCTTCCCAATCTGGGGGTCGGAAAGGGGCGCTATTCGAATTGGCTGGTCCATTGGACCCAGAGAAGGGAGAAATCATCTCAAGATGGGCCAACATGTCTGATTTCATCTGATTTCTGTTTCCGAAAACGGGAGGATTTTTTCGCGAGGAAACAGGAAACCATTGGTTTTGAGGGTCTCAAAACTTTGTGAACATCGCATATGATACCTAGGTACAGGATAGATAGAGTTTGTTTTTGTTGGGTTTCAGGTCAATGTGTGCAGCATCCATGAGGAAGGCAGGTGAATTTCGGATTCTACTACATGGGAAATCATTAAAATAGACTCTAGTTGACCCAAAATTGTCCCTGACGTATTTTGGGGTCTAGGTAAACATCAAACATTTGTTCACATGTGGTTTCCCTCTCCTCAGCTGAGGAAATCGGCGACAACAGGACAAGGAAATGCGCAATGTTTCAAACATCAAAATTGGGATAAATTAGGCAGAAACTATTGAGAGCGAATTTGAGGGACCTGCAGGCCGATAGAAGAGTAATTAGACAGGAGACTGTATATAAAGCAATTGACTGAAAACTGCACTCTCGTGTCAAGAGAAGCGCCTATTCCACATCACGGTCCCCAAATGGCCGAACTATTCAGGTTAGTGAAATATTCTAATTTACCCAGAGATATAGATTTATAATAATATTACATCAGAGGATTTTTTCCATGACATGTCACCATGTCACCATGTCACCATGTCACCATGTCCTTTCAGGCCAAGGACATGGAGTCCAGGGCCAAAACGCAAGAGGCTGCCGAAAGCCAAGAGGTGCGGCACCACCATGGGAGGAAATTATGGGAAAATTCACCCGGTACAAGGCAGATTGAAACCACAGACTGGGACCATAGAAATTCAGGATGTTTCATGTGAAACCGGGGGACGGCATCCTGCCACCAGTGAGGCAAGACGGCGTTGCAGAGACAGGCCGAGCATCAGGCGGCGTGGTTGGAAGGCGGTAAGCCAGTTGGAGCTATAGCAATGGGCATCCCAGTCATTCCCAGTCAAAAAAAGTGAGCCAGTTGGAGCTATAGCAGCTATAGTCAGAGTTTCCCAGCCTGATAGAATGGTCGAAGGGAAAATGATTATCAACCGTGATTCGAGGTGCCCAGGTGCCCTGTTTTCAGACAAAGCCATATCTTGCAACCGTCAGGAACCATTATGTCAAAGAGATTAGATCAGTGATCTTGATATCTTGTAAAGCAACTGACTGCCCAAATTCAGTAACTGCTGGTCTAGTTGAACTCGCAATACACATCAGTGTAGAGTGGTCGACGCACATATATATTGATGACCCTCCAACAACCCTATATGTTGATGCGCATATTCCTATCACAAATTTGAAAGCCTCAAATGCTCCATCTTCCACATACCTAAGAGGCTTTCAAACCAACCCCCCAAAGTGATTGTGTCAAATCATCCTGGTTTCCTTACTTTGTGTCTCAAAGGTTAGTGGAAGGCTGGAGATTTCTGTATCCACATTGTCAGGGGTTACCCTCTGCTTATTTAACGTAGCGAACTGGAAAATCACCATTTTTAAGAACAGCACATCATCATTTTTATCATATAAGTGGATCATTTTCCATGGCTAAGTTAAATAACCAGATGGCGTATAGAAGTAAGCGAAAACCAACCACTTAGACAACCCAGGGAATTCTCCCTCTTTCACTTGTCATCGCAATATTCATTGAGGTAAGATCTGCAGGAACCCCTAATAATCAATTTGGGCGTAAACACATTGGTTTCGGGCTTTAGCAACCGCAAAAAGATAGAACAAACAAATCTACTCATCCAGTGGCTAGTGGTAAATTGATGTAAATTCTAGTTTTCTATTTGCTTGGGGGTTACTATTTCCCAACAAAACCAGTCCATGATTTCAGAATCCACCAAGTTTTCCACTTCCCAGGCTGCTGAGCTGTGCAGTAGAAGGAAATGGAACAGAAGCAGGTGGCCGGACCCTTTTTTGTGTGCCGGAAGACGTGTTCTTAATATGGGGGATTGATCCTCCAAAAATGCTCGCCAGTGGTTGGAACACAGCGTTTTGGAGCAGTTTCCAGGCACTGAAAAACACCACTGGGATTTCAAGATCGAGAAAGATGATGAAAGATGGGGATGCAGTAAGCAAAAAAGATGGGATGTCAAGCAACCAAGGATCAAGTATGATAGGTTAAAACAAACATGTTTCACCAAGATTTTTTGCTTCTGACATATGATTCCTTAAGATTTGCTGATGATTTTCGGCTCCTTTTCACCAATGGTGCGGTATCCCACCGGGAAAGTTTTTTCAAATGTAGCCCCATGGGATGGTCAAATTTGTACGTGCCACACCAGTGTTTGTTGCTCTGTTTGACAGAAGGGATCTTCAATCTACAACTTGCACTGCATGCGTGTCTATGTGCGCTGCAACGATGCGTCTACCCAGGATTGCAAAGGTTGGAACTGTCCGGGAGCAATTCCGTTGCAATTAATCCATGCACCGTTGGCCGGGTGCAGACGCTACAACAGCTACGATTATTCCGTGTCTTTGGGGCCAACGCACTGCATCTGCGGTGTATGACAGCAAGACAAGATGGGCTACGTGCTTGCTGGGGACGCAGGCTAGTCATGCTTTGCCCAACTGTGTGGTTTCAAAGTGTCCCGGTGGCTGTGCCAGTGACTAATCTGGTTGATGGGGAGGCCATTCACGGATGTGATTTTTAGTCCCATAGGTCTCGTTGGCGTCGTTGGTGTGTTGTCGTCTGTTGCCGTTGACTGCGAACCTTGATGAACCTTGCCAATCTTTGAAGAGCTTGTTGCCCAGCATGGGAAGGCGTGCAATTTGTCGAACTTCAAGTCGATTTAAGTTTGTCTCATTTTGTATATCCTGAGTTCTCATTGGCATGACCGGCATGAGTTTTATTCTTTATAGTCATATTGTTGGTATGACACGAAACCAGTCAGGTTTGGATAACAGAACCAAAATTCATGAAAAGTCCAATGATGTCCAATGTTTGGGGGTTGGCTTTAGCGATCTTCACTTTGTTCTGAATGCTGCATGTCTTGAAAGATTGTGTGCGCTGCAACATGTGCGCTGCAACGACGCGTCCACCCAGGATTGCAAAGGTTGGAACTGTCCGGGAGCAATTCCGTTGCAATTAATCCATGCACCGTTGGCCGGGTGCAGACGCTACAACAGCTACGATTATTCCGTGTCTTTGGGGCCAACGCACTGCATCTGCGGTGTATGACAGCAAGACAAGATGGGCTACGTGCTTGCTGGGGACGCAGGCTAGTCATGCTTTGCCCACTGTGTGGTTTCAAAGTGTCCCGGTGGCTATGCCAGTGACTAATCTGGTTGATGGGGAGGCCATTCACGGATGTGATTTTTAGTCCCATAGGTCTCGTTGGCGTCGTTGGTGTGTTGTCGTCTGTTGCCGTTGACTGCGAACCTTGATGAACCTTGCCAATCTTTGAAGAGCTTGTTGCCAAGCATGGGAAAGCGTGCAATTTGTCGAACTTCAAGTCGATTTAAGTTTGTCTCATTTTGTATATCCTGAGTTCTCATTGGCATGACCGGCATGTGTTTTATTCTTTATAGTCATATTGTTGGTATGACACGAAACCAGTCAGGTTTGGATAACAGAACCAAAATTCATGAAAAATCCAATGATGTCCAATGTTTGGGGGTTGGCTTTAGCGATCTTCACTTTGTTCTGAATGCTGCATGTCTTGAAAGATTGTGTGCGCTGCAACATGTGCGCTGCAACGACGCGTCCACCCAGGATTGCAAAGGTTGGAACTGTCCGGGAGCAATTCCGTTGCAATTAATCCATGCACCGTTGGCCGGGTGCAGACGCTACAACAGCTACGATTATTCCATGTTTGCGGGTTATTTTAAATCATCCCAAAGAACAGGATAAACATGGGTAAACGGTATATCCCATCATAAACCCCAATTGGGAAGAATTTATTTCTTTGGTTTATCCAATTGTACCATAGTTTACCCATGTTTACCCCAATATTTACAGCAGATCACAAAACAGCAATGAATTTGAAGAGGGACAACTTCGATGATCAACGTTGATCCACCAACCATTGGTACAAATAGCAAAACCACATCCTTGACTACCAAAATTTTTGCCTCAAAACATGCTGCTGTAAGGGGTTGCCAGAAGCTCGCTCAAGTCACGGGTGCAGGAGCCATTGTGCAACTAGTAAATTAGTCGTTAGTAGTTGGTTTCTAACCCATTTATACATGTGATAATCCACTTAGGGCACTTACTAACCAGGGTCATTAACCACCTACCAAATGAGATGATCCTCCGAATAGGAATCCCAAGTATTGTTAGACAGACACATCTCAGCAGACACCTGTCATTGTGGAAGCATCGGCAGCCGCAGCCAGCTGGAACCCATATTGATGGCCGCATCCAAAGTGTGGGCTTTGTGGCCCCAGGGTTGAAAATGATGGGAAAACCCTAAGATCCAATGGTTTGTCATCATTTAATCATGTTGCTCATTGAAAATGGAAAACACGAGTATCGATTCACAAGACATAGCTACATATCATATTGGTTCAGAAAGATCCTTTCATATCCAATGACACCCCCATTATATCATATTATATCCCTTAATGTCACAATGTATATCCCTTAAATTTCATTAAATCCTTTCTCGCATTTGGAGGACTTGTCCTGTGAGGGCTACATCCATGATGGTATTGCGCGGATGCTCAGCAGGCGGGATACATCCACTCGCCCTGGCCATAAAACGTTTTGGATGTGCATCCCAGTAAGTGGCTAATAGCCATAATGCAACCCAGTTGTGTATAGAAATATAAGAATATCATCACCAGTTATATAGGCGTTACAAGCCACTTGAGATTCATGGGTCCCGCACCCCCAAATTGCAGATCATGGGCAGTGATGGTTGAGATTGTTGATGGTTGGTATCGATTCACGCTTTCTAATCCGTTCCCCCTAACACTACCCCCCCAAATAATAAACACCTGAGGTAGTTTTTATTATTAGGGGGTATTTCGTATTAGGGTGCGAAGCTTCCCCCTAGTACTAAATTTAAAACCCTAATAGAAAAAAAAACTATTTCAAAATCGATTAGATTTCCTTTTATAATCTGATTAAAATATTGCCAACAATTGGATTTCGAAGCTTCTCCCCTAAAACTAAATAAACAAGGCAACCCTAATAAAAAAACCTAATTTGTTCTATTTCAAAATCGATTAGATTTCCTTTTATAATCTGATTAAAATATTGCCAACAATTGGATTTCGAAGCTTCTCCCTCCCCTAAAACTAAATAAACAACCCTAATAGAAAAACCTAGTTTGTTCTATTTCAAAATCGATTAGATCTTCTTTTAACATCTAGTTAAAATATTGCCAACAATTGGATTTCGAAGCTTTCCCCTAATATTATTAAAAACCCTAATATTTCAAAATCGATTAGATTTGCTTTTAAGCTCTATAATTAAAATATTGCCAAAAATTGGATTTCGAAATTAAATTAAACACCTTAATGCAAAATACTTTGTTTTTCGACCTTAAAAGACGGACCCTAATAAAAAGCACCCCGGGGTTGACTAGTTTCATTATTTCATTAAGGGGGTGAAACCCACAAATGGTAGCTTCATTAAAATTGTTTTCAAAAGGGGATCAATTAAAAGTCAAATTGGCCAACCCCAATTTTTCCAAAATTGGAGACGGACCCCAGGTTTTATTATTTTCGGGGATTATTCCCACAGCTGACCCAGAGATCCCAGAAGGTCTCAGTCAGTTTCATGATTTGGAGCGGTGGACTTGACTAAAGTTCATATTTGTATAGATTTGCCTAAATCATGATGATGTATATGAATATGAGCCTGTCACCGGCCCTCCAGCCCACCCCCAAGATGTGTATTTGTTTATATTTGTTTCATTCTTATTACAATCGAAAATTTATACACATATTTATGATATGTATATATATATATATTAATTTATCACATAGATAGATGTGAGTGTCCTCACCATCTTCGCCGTCCGTTGGCGATGGGTCATGGATTGATCCTTACTCAAAACACTGAGGACTGGCGAAATCTGCGGCGGCGCTTTGAGATCTATGCAGATAAGTCTGGGGCCCATGGCTTTGGCCCATATTTTGCTATCTTTGGCTGATTTTTTGGCTATTTTGTGGTGGTATTCACTGGCTTGGTTTATGGGAAACTCTGCCAAATACAGATTTTTTGGAATTGAATTCTTTTCTGGAATTGAATTGAAATCCCGCTTTGGGAGGTACGGTAGATATGCAGCATTATGCAGCAATGATCTCATGGTAGATATGCAGCACTTGGAACGGCTTAAGTTGCTTAAATTTCTGAACGCTGAGGTATCTGGATCGGCCGCAACTTCTGGCAGAGGTTGGAAAGTCAATGGAAGCCCTGGTGGATGCTGAAGAATGCTGAAGTGAGCTGAAATCTGGACCCTTGAAAATGAACTTGTTTTTTTACATGAATTTGGAGGTTGAAAAATTGATGGCTGATGTTGGGAGCGCCGTTGCCTGCACATGAAAGTTGCACTGAGGGTTCAGATTGCTGTGGGGCGGAACTTTGCTGCTGGAATTGTAGTGGAATCTATAGAGCCAGCAGTGGATTATCCTGGCAACTTGAGGCACTAGGCAAACCTTAGGTGGTGACTAGGTTAGTTGTTTATAGTCCGTATAGCCATTAAGGGTCGCTGGTTTGTCCCAAACCTGTCCTGCAAGCTTTCAAACTATAGGTTTCCTGCAAATTTGCCGGCAGCATCCCAGTCTTCCGAGAAAAATACAAAACTATGGCCCAGAAATACAGTATTTCACGTGTGATGGTCGAGAACATCATTTTCTCTGTTTTATTCAACTGGTCTCATATAGATCTATACATATATATATATATACGCATGCATGCATTTGGGAGAACATCCATCATTTTTTGACAACCCCAAATCAGCTAATTGTCTGTTGTATTTGACATGTTTGATGGTAAATTTGCTATACTTTCTCATCAATCCAAGCCCAAGCCACCCGCGGGTGGAGGAGTTTGAGATGGCAAAGAACTATGCCTTCAGCTACTCTCCAGAGAACAGTTGCATTTTGGGAGACCTGTCCTTGAGGCGCCACGCCTGAGCATGTGAACCGATCAAGTCACGAATATGATCTACGACTCGCAAAATATCGCAAAATGACATATATATATATATATGGTTGGACTTGTCATTAGTACGAGAATGCGTTCCCGTTATTTGTTCATGTTCGTTGCGGTTTCAGCGATTTGTCCAGCACCAGGTTCTTCCTCTGTCTGTGGCTGCGGAGCTGGCAGAGTGTCGAGGGCTCCAAGGGGATGCTCGCCGAGATCATGGAGGAAGGTGGCTGACCCCCATGGTATCATGATATCCGATGGAAGCGGATCACCATGGGGGGGTTTAGTATTGTTTAGGGATGGGATTATACTGGTGGTTTCAAACATGTTTCATTGTCAACCCTAGAAAATGGGAGGATAATCCTAGTAATCAACCACGATGGTTATAAACCATTTCCGAACCGGGATGCACATGCGAGTAAACTATGGTTTAATGAAAACAGGGCACAACCACATCTAATTGTTGAACATCATGTTCTCCATTTAAACGACAGGGACATTTCCCCATGGACAATTCGCCTCTGTCACAAGCTCAAATGGACCAGTGATATCCCTAAGGACCTGAGGATCAGCCATACTGTTTCATCAGTGGGTCATTGAAAAAAGTGGGTCTGAGATGTAATGTATACGTGATTTATAATTATCATATCCCATATACTCATGTATATATACTCAGTGCGTATATGTTGACCTACATGATCTACATGATCGGATCATTTTGGTGGGTAAATTGCAGTATATCAGCACCATTGACTTTTGTCCCTATCTAAGTCAGGTACAAGATAGGCACCCAAGATAGCTGAATTTGTTCAGAACTCCAGTAACCAGGGTTTGTGGTAATTATCCATGGAAGCATGATTAACTAGCAATATCCTTCAATTATCTCCGATACTTCAGTTCAGTGGATGGCAGATAAGATATCCTATAGCTAATGGATGCTAATGGGGTTTTGTTTTCCAACTAGCATTTATTACTGGGGGGGCCAGGCCCACCTTGTAGAAATGAAAGCTGTAGGCTGTGACATGACTGCATTTCGCAGGAGACTTGGAAGTGGTTCTGGGATTTGCCACAGACCTGGCAGGAGTGCTGGGAGACCTTATCTAAGGAAGGAAAATGATCGACATGGATATGTAAAGGGTAAAGAAATGAGCATCACATATACATATATACACAATATGTATATATATATATATGTATGTATATAATATGTTTAATATACATGTAAAAATATACATAGGCAATGCGTACTGATGTTATCTTATTTTAGCATTTTTGGCTCATTTTCTCTTATTAAGATTTTGGATATCCGATGTGAAGTTTAGGGAAGCACCTATCCAGTTGCTGAAGTCCATCTCAACCAGTCAGATTCGGTTGAGATGGATGATCCAATCCATAAAACTATGGGATGTTTTCTCATGGATGGTTGGCCCCACTTTTTTTTTCGTCATGTGAATTTTTGCGGCCACCATCTTTGGCACTTTTCTTGGCAGCCGTTTCTTGAAACGGCTCTTTTTAAAGGGACAAAGGTTGCGAAGGCACAACCACTCCCATGTCCAGCCTGGAGTGCCTCGTTCCTGGATGTTCCTGGCTTGGGTTGGAAGATGTTGTAAACTGTCACAAGACGGGTGTGTCTGATGTATTCGTTAAATATTTAGATGTCAACTTTTTATCGGAACATGATGACAAACCATAGGGTTTTGCGGTACCCTATTCTCACATGAAGCCAGATCAGGTTGTCATTTGAGAATAAGTATTGCATTCACCCCAAATAGAGTAATTAATTCAGATTGTGTCGGCTTGCTCTTCTACAGAACTTTTCATTCATCATGCCAATGGAATACATTATTTAGCTAATACTGGAACAGGGTAAATCGGGTAAATCTTGGAGGGGTGATTGTAATAGGTGAAATGAAGAGCAGTCATTATTTGTATGATGGCCTATGGTTTATGATGTGATTCCTCACAAGTCACCCATGGACGGACATGAAGGACGTGACAATGGTTGGTGAACAGGGACTGTTACAGGTTCACTGCAGGGCTGCTGCCATTTCTATCTCTCTTTTCTTGAGAGAAGCATTTTTGATATGTATAATCAGTACCATCTGGCAATTTAACATAACCTTGGCAAATCAGCATTTTTATAGGTACCTCATCCACAAAAGGGCCATATTCCGTGGCTATCTTAAATTACCAGAGGGTACCGGGAAAGACAATCTTGTATAACTTTACGGATGAGCCCAGACTGGGTCCTTTTGACATGGTTTTTTCAGGCACGAAGTACGACTGAGAGTCCTGAGAGTCAGTGCCACATTTCAAGGATGTTGGATGATCCCAGTGAGCATTTCATACCATTTGGGTGTGTGTGTGTGTGTGAAACTGTTTTTTTCTGAAGAACACAAAATCGCAATGGGGAAGATGATAATTGACGGGGATTTGGGGCTACTGTGACTTAGTTTTGGACAGCCCGCATGTTCAAGGGATCAAAACTACCAACGACGTCCGACAACAGGCACTGTTGATTCACTTGAATCCCCACAGAAATCATCCTGCCGTTGCCAAATCACTCAGGATATATGGTGGTTTCCTAAGTCATGCTGGTACCCCCAAATCCAAGTCGTTAGACCATGGCTTAGTATTGAAGCCCATGGCCATGGTGACTTGGGGATCCCTCATTTTAAGAACCCCCTATATATCATATGTACTATGTATATATTTATAATATATGTATATGTATACAAATGTATAGATATATGTATATACACAGAATGCCAAGTTGGTGTTTATAACCCCCCCAGAAGGTCTAGATCCATGAGAAGGTTTTCACCCCCAAATAATGAGCAGCGAAAGCAAAACATAGGATTCATGAGATTTGGAATGGGATTCATGAGATTTAGGATCAGAAATGCTTTGAATCCATTGGTCTTTCAATGGGATTCATGGGATTTAGTACAAGAAATGCTTTGAATCCATTGTTGTTCCATTGGTTTTCCATTGGGTTTCCATTGGTTTTTGAATCCAAAATTAGGATTTTCCAGAAGGGTGTTGTCTCATAGGGGGTGACCACCCATGTTGATCAATAGGGTGGGACCAACCCAAAGTAGTATTAAAAAAGACGGAATGCGGGTGTTGATTAATTTTGGGGGTGCATATTAATATGAACTTAGCATAACAGTGTATATATATATATGTTGGTGTTCTGCAGCACAGAGATGGTTTGGAATCACTATGATACTATAGATCCTTGGTATTTGGCTGCTCAATGGTACTTGCTACCCCCAGAAAAGCACGAAAACAGTGTTTGGTGTTTTCCCATGTGATACAGACCATGCACTAATCATGTACTATCTTCTGACTGGCCGGCGGTTTCATACGCATATATAATCATCCTGAAGTAGAGACAATATCAAAGTTTCAATCAATCAATCAATATATATATATAAATTATCGAAGGAAGTTTAGAAGTCAAACTTCCGACAATATGGACAGATGAAAAGCAGAGATGGGAAGAGTCAGAGAAAAGAAAAGAAGAAAGAAGATCACAAAAGAGAAAGTCTCAGAAGAAAGAAGATACAGGTGCGCGAAAAGGTAGGAAAGTCACGAAACACTGTGTTTTTCCAATGATTTGTGGCTCTGGAGGGTCGAAAAGTAGGCTCGCTAAAGCGGCGGGTGCGGAGCCAGCTGGCCAGATAAGAGATGAAAAATTGCACGCAGTTGTAGCGCGAAGCACATGTCGAAGTTAAAATGTACAAAACACCTCAGCTCCGGAGCACTTTTAGCAGTTGCGCTGTTGAAAAAGTGCACGCCGTTGTGGCGCGAAGCACATTTCCAAGTGAAAATGTATAAAAAAAACCTCAGCTCCGGACTATCCATACACACACACAGACACTCTTGTTTTTCGCTACTTCAAATGACATGATCCCAATTGATGTATTTTCTTTGCTGGGACACCACCACACACCACCACAATACTGCTTGATTTCAGGGATTCGGCTCAATCAGCCTGAGAATGAGACTGACTCTCGGAAATCGTACCTAGCTGTGTATCACCTGTAGGTGTGTGCTGGTTGAGAACCCCAATAAACTAGTTCGATATATCTACCACAAGCCAATCGAACTGGGCCACCACCTTGTAGGGCATATGTTTTTAGGGGGCTTTTGCAGTTTCAAGTATATAATCTATAAATAATGATGGAAACATTCGAACCACAACAAGTTCTGATAGTTCTGATATTATTTGCCATACCGGGTTCTTTGAAAAAAGCGGCCATCGACCAACACGATTCAACATGCACCGGAATCCCCCGAACCCCCTGTATCAATGTTGCTACCCATTGTTTCTCAATCGCCGGAGCAAGAGAGGCTGTTATTTTTTTGAAGGCTCCGCCAAGCACTGCTTTTACACAACATTGAAA
>CAMXCT020002753.1:39956-42456 GCA_947184155.2 Cladocopium goreaui | reverse complement strand
AATCATATAACTACGCTCATATCTTCGTCATATCTTCATCATATCTTCATCAGGTCTTCACCATACCTTCCTCATATCTTCATCATGCCGTCATCATATCTTCACCGAATCTTTGCCATATCCTCACCATATCTTTGCCATATCTTCGACACATTTCCACTCCACCATGTCTTCACAATATCTTCACCATATCTTTACCATATCTTCACCAGATGTTCACCATGTTTCCACCATATTCTCACCATATCCTCATCCTACCTGCTGCATGTATCCATCATGTCTTCGTCATTTCTTCATCATATCGTCATCTTATTTCCACCATATCTTTACCATATCTTCACCAGATGTTCACCATGTTTCCACCATATTCTCACCATATCCTCATCCTACCTGCTGCATGTATCCATCATGTCTTCGTCATTTCTTCATCATATCGTCATCTTATTTTCACCATATCTTGATCATATCTTCACCAGATGTTCGCCATATCTTCACCATATCTTCAACATATCTTCATGCCGTCATTATATCTTCATATTTTCAGTCGCCATATCTGCACCATGTCTTCACTCTATATTTACCATATCTTCACCAGGTTCTTACATATCGTGACCATACCGCCATCATATCTTCATCATATCTTCACCGGATTTTTCACCAGGTTTTCTCCAATCTTCACCAGAGTCCGACATATCTCCATTGTATTGTCACCATGTTGGCCGCCATATCTTTACCATACCTTTACTCAATTTTCACCATATCTTCATCGTATAACAAATTTTCATCATTTATTCATCATATCGTCTTTATACATTCACCACATATGCACCATACCCTCACAATACTTGCACCATATCTTCCCCAAATTTTCATCATATCTTCATCATTTGTTTAATCACCAGATATGCCGCAGATTTTTCATCATATCTTCATCAGATCTTCATTTTATCGTCGCCAGATTTTCACCATATCTTCACCAGAGTTTCACAGTATCTTCACCTCATCTTGTTTTCACCATATCTTTCACCATATCTGCACTTGCACTGTATCCTCGCCTCATTGTCATAAATTGTCATTTCTTCATCATTTTCAACATATCTGCATTTACGAACCTTCAACCAATCCTCACAATATCTTCGCCATATCTTCACCTGATTTTGACCTTATTTTCACACTATTGTCTTCATATCGCCACCATATCTTCATTATATCTTTGCATTATTTCCATCCTATGTTGACAAAATCATTACCATATCTTCACCAGATTTTCACTATGTCCTCACCATATCTTCACCAAGTCTTCACAGGATTTCATCATCCTTGTTTTAACGTCATTATATCATCACTATATCTTCACCAGATGTTAACCATACCCTTCCCCCATCTTCATCATATCTTCGCAAGGTTTTCACCATATTTTCAACAAATCTTCATGGTGTCATCATATCACCAATTATTCATCACATCTTCACCAAATAGTCACCATATCTTCATCATATATATCTTTAGCATATCTTCATCTTATTGTCACCATATCGTCACCATATCTTCACCATCTCCTCACCAGATTTTCACCAGAATTTCATCATATTTTTCACCATCTCTGCACCAAGCTTCCACCATATAGTCATCGTATCTTCACACCATATTCACCAGATCTTCACCAACTCGTCATTATTTCCTCATCATATATTCATCATGTCTTCCCCAGGTGATCACCATATCTTCACCATGTTTTTTCCAAGTTCTAATTACATAGTTATCTTCATCGTATATTCATCATATCTCCATCAAGTCATCATATTTTCATCATTCCTCACCAGATTTTCACCATATTTCACCAGAAGTTCATCATATCTTCATCGTATCTTCACCATATCTTCGCCATTTTACTGCCGAATTTCGATCATATAATTATCATGCTCTCACCATATCATATCTTTACCATTTGCTCACCAGATATTCACCACATCTTCATCATATTTAACCGCCTTCGGCGTGCTCCGCCGGCCACCATGGAAAGAGCTATCCTGTAAGCTGCAAACAGCTCTTGCACAGTCCCAGCAAGAACATGGTTTTTGCGTGAAACATGGTGTTTGAGGACAACACAGTTTTTGTGTAAAACTGCCCTTTGTGTAAAAGAGGGTTTGGACGCAAAAGCATTGGTTTTGTTCAAACCACGGTTTAAGTTTAAACCAAAGCATGTGTGTAAACCAGGGTTTTGGAAAAGGCCATGTTGAGAAAGGCTTTGGAAAAGGCCATATTTAGAAAGATTATGCGTGTAAAAGGTGTTCGGCACAAAGGCCAGTGGATCAAGTATTGGATATAAGAAGCGACGGAGCAAACCGATGGCAAACACAACAAAAAACGAAAACAACCATCGCAATGACAGCAAGATGTGCAAAACCAAGCCGGTGTTGAGCGAGGCGTGGGCAGAGTTGAGCCCACCACAACCGAAGCAAAGACGAAGACGAAACGAAGAAGAGCTAGGCGGGGGGGG
>CAMXCT020002753.1:0-39081 GCA_947184155.2 Cladocopium goreaui | reverse complement strand
TCCAAACCATAGTTCGGCGCGTCCAAGTTGCCATCGTCAAGGTAAATTGGCCAAGACCCATTCATTTGGCCATTTGATCGTACCACGGCCAATAGTGCTGAATGCAACAGAATCATCTTCAACATCATCATCATCCTCCTCCTTGACCTCATCATCCTCAACATCATCAACCTTCACTTCATCTTCGGCAACATCAACATGAATTATCATTTTCATCCTACTCAACAAAATGATCCTCAACATCAACATCATCATCATCATCATCATCATCAAATCAAATCATCATCATGATCATGAACATTGTTGTACATTATCTTCCCACCCCTAGACTGTTTGGGGTTTCTTGCCGGGATATTTTTTAAAAACCATTTTCAGATCAACAAATTCTTCCAACGTCTCCGCATCTTAGGTGCCGAAAGACCTTCTTGGAGGTGGTTCCATCCAGTAATTGGATGCCTGCAGCCAAGCGGACCCAGAGTTTGCCGGTTGGCGACCTACTTCAGGAAGCGTTGTGTCAGGGAACCGGATCGGTGGTATGTCTGAAAATGGGCTATACCTTTTGAAAAATGGATCTAAATGGCCATTTCATGGGGAAAATGATGATGAACGAATGGATTTAGGGGTCAGACAAACCCAAAATAGGTGTTCATAAGCGGCATTTTCCGGTGATGTCGAGTCAAGTCTTGGGGAACCGAAAAACTGGATGTTGTTCCTCCCCTAAATGACAACATTTTCGCGTTTCCAGGTGCAATCATTTTAAATGGAGTAACTGCTGCAAAAACAGGAACGATGGATGATTGAACACCCGTTATTTGACGTGATCTAGGCATATTGCATCGATCAACTATGCGAAAACACGAACCAACTATTCTGCGGATGTACAGAATCGAAGTGGTCAGACCGCTACAGGGCACGGTGAACCAGCCGAACTACCATTTATTCGCTCTTTTGTTTAGGGCTATTTTTTGGGGGCGTCATGTGAAACCCGGGTTGGTGCTGCTTCAGAGTCAGAGGCTTTAAAAAACATGTGCCCATTGGGGCCATGATTGTTCCATGTGTTTCCAGTCCAGTCAAAGCACCAAGACAGCTTTGAAATTCAAACGCAGGTGGATCGTTGGTCCCTTTAGCGAAATATTCACTGTAGTCTTAAAACTGTTAGTTGGCAACAAACCCAGTTAGGTATTCAGTCCCGGTTAAGCCTAGCAAGAGGCCGTTCAACAAAAATACACGAAACCAAGGGCATTCTTTTTCAGAAACCCAGCCGACTGGCTTGGATGATGTCGTTGCCCCAGGGGAAATAGCCGCAACAAACTGAAAGTGCACTTGCTTTGCTTTGTCTCTATGTGCTTGGTCTAGCATCCCAGCAAGTCAGTAACCTTGGTGGGAAATTTTGTCCCATTTCTCGCTGGGTCCAGTCTCTGTTGAGTACTGCGACCGCTTGAATGATTCCTGGGAGGTATATGAGATTCCGTCAAAATTTGCGCTGATTAAGTATGTACTGGAGTGTGCATCGGATGTTGGCTGCTGCATGAAACCTGCTAAAACGATACGGGATTCACAAAAAAACGATACGTTTTTTGATTGCGCATGCTTGGGCATTTTGTGGTGTGGGCATAGTGTTTGCTTAGGCAGGTTTTTTTTCCACTTCACCATGAATGGGTGTGCCCATGCGGTGGGTTGACTTTACATGACTTTACATTACTTTAGCCACCTAGGTGGGCTGCTTAAACTCGGCACCGAGTAGCTCAGATTACGGAAGCCATGCATCTATTCGCAGGCAGTGTAGGCATCCTGGAGTGGTTTTAACTCCATGCAGTATCTCGTTTTGCTGCCTGGCCTAGCTTTGGTAGACTGCGGCGAGCTACTCGTTCAGTCTCGCACGCATGTGACTTGCAAAGATGGAGCCCACGCAGAACGATACCCAAAACGATGCCCAAACCATACTAAAATCTTTCCAAAAGCGCCCCGGGTGACCGACTGGTCACAAAACAGGCTGAACAGGTATGAACAGGTGGTGGATGTTGGTAGTATGTTATAGTGATGGACTAAAGTTTTGTGCCCCGGCTGGATAAATTTTGAGGTTAGCAGCTGTGATGGCCAAAGCATGCCAAAACCCATTTTCTTTCCAAAAGACTTGCTGGTTGAAGAGACCGCCCAAGCAGCACGAAGGAGGACCAGACAGGCACGGGCAAAAGCACAAGTGAGCTCCAGCGCGCGCAAACAAAGATCGCCAGGGATGAGGATCCAAGTGGACGCGCGTCAAAACTATGCTAAACAGAGGTAAATAATTGTCAAAATATGTAAAAACAGGAAAACCGAAAACCTGTAAAACGTTAAGGGACTCACTAACTTGATGACGCACTTGACGTAAACAATAAATTTCGACCGTGGCTCATATCCAACCGCAGCCCCACGCATGTCCTGATCAATAGAGGTGTAAACACCATTCAAAAACATTTTTAGCTGATGGTGAACCGTATCGCGGTATACCAGTCATTGGCCCATAGCGGTAATTCCCCTATGCGGATAATAACCCATCCCCCTTAGAAATACAGTAGACCTCTGTGAAAAATTGGATCATAAAATCAACATGTCCACTCCCAAACCTGGGTTTCAAGGTGTTTATCATCCAGAATCCCCATGAAGATTCCCGGTCACAATCACGTAGCCAAATGGAGTCATAACGACCTTACGTTGGGGGGATCATCCCCAAATGGCATGATCTCAGGTTGAAGTTGGTGAATTGTGAAGCAATTCAGCCAGAATATGGGTACGGGATGGTACGGGTCAAATGGCAATGGTGTGGGTTCCATATCCCATGTTATTCCCTTTCTATCGCCATTATACGTACAGTCAATACAATCATTTTGATTGTTAAATCACCATAAAAAAAGGTATATCGCCATTTTTCATGATGAATTTAAAATGTTTGGACGCAACAAAATAGTTAACGCATAAATCAGTTGAATCCTCTTTATGCTTCAGGAGGACGAGGCAGACACCACGGCAGACCGCATCTTACGTCGTGTGAGTTGTTCATTTCAGTGGCAGCCAGCACCTTGGGATCCAAATTCCTGGGTTGATATAGTGGGATTTTAATGGGATTTAACCATCAGGAAGAACATTTTGATGGAATGTAATGATTTAACTGACCAATATGGTGACATCACCAGTGAATCATGGATTTGGGTGTGCCTTAAACATTGGGTATAGCAACAATGATGATCCCCAATGGTTTTGTTGGAGGCCCTCCCTAGCTCCAAAAAAGAAATGGCACATCTGCCTCATAGATGTATATGTATCTATATATATATATATTGTATATATACTGACCTGTTTTTATGATAGGTGAAAAGGTGGTACTGAATGTATAGGGCATCGTTGGACAGAATGGTCACCCACCAGTATTCGCTACTGGTACGAATCGAGGCATTCTTGAAACGATCACTACAGGACTACAGGTGAATGGGGTACCCCTAGGACACTCTCTAGCATTCTGCAGGAAACTAGTTGAATAGTTGATACTGCTGGAGACGGAGGTAAGCCCAACTAACACCCAATGGAATTAGCACAAGTTGAAGATTCTGTCAAAAAAGGAAGACAAACAAAGCCCCAGTAGCTGCAGACAAATTACACTACCTTTCGTTGCATGATAGTGGGACACTGCCCCAGATGAATGGAGCCCAAAGTTTCAATGAATGGGACGGTTGAAAATTGAAATGCTTTGGAAGGTCTTTTGAACTCCCTTGTCAACGCTTTTTGTGGAGACCCAGCCAGTGAGAAAAAACACACACACTAGATGAAGCTACCAGTAGCGACTGCGCTTGTGGAGTTTTGGCGTCGCTGGACCACCCTAAATCGAGCGTTCTAACAGGGAGCGAACGTCACTCCCTGTTAGAACACTCACTACCGGTAGCGACTGCACTTGTGGAGTTTTAGAGTCGCTGGACCACCCTAAATCTTGCGTTCTTCTCAGTACAACCCCAGCGAAAACACAAGATGATCCTTGGGTCGATGATTCCGGTGGCACCCTTAGAACACTCACTACCGGTAGCGAGCGTTCTAGTGGAGTTTTTCCGTCGCTGGGGCACCATCAATCTTGCGTTCTTCTCACTAAGACCCCGGCGAAAACACAAGATCATCCCTGGGTCGATGTTTCCCAACCCTCCCTTAGAACACTCACTACCGGTAGCGAGCGTTCTAACGGTAGCGAGCGTTCTAACAGGGAGCGACCGTCACTCCCTGTTAGAACACTATTTATCTTAATAGCACCATTTTTTTATACATTTTGAATCCCCAAATCACTACCGGTAGTGAGCATTCTAAGGGCTCCACATTGACAGAATTCCCAATTCACTACCGGTAGTGAGCGTTCTAAGGGCTCCCCATTGACAGAATTCCCAATTCACTACCGGTAGCGAGCGTTCTAAGGGCTCCCCATTGACAAAATTCCCAATTCACTACCAGTAGCCAATTCACTACCGGTAGCGAGCGTTCTAAGGGTTTCCAATTAAGGGTTTCCAATTCACTACCGGTAGCGAGCGTTCTAAGGGTTTCCAATTAAGGGTTTCCAATTCACTATCGGTAGCGAGCGTTCCCGGGGTTCCCAATTCACTACCGCTAGCGAGCGTTCTAAGAGTTCCCAATTCACTACCGCTAGCGAGCGTTCTAAGGGTTCCCAATTCACTACCGGTAGCGAGCGTTCTAAGGGTTCCCAATTCACTATCGGTAGCGAGCGTTCTAAGAGTTCCCAATTCACGACCGGTAGCGAGCGTTCTAAGGGTTTCCATTCACTACCGGTAGCGAGCGTTCTAAGGATTCTCAATTCACTATCGGTAGCGCGTGTTTTAAGGGACCCAATTCACTACCGCTAGCGAGCGTTCTAAGATGTTCTAAGGGTGCCCAATTCAGACCAGTAGTGAATGTTGGTGGAGTAACCGTGGTGTCCAAAGATGCAAATATACAGTACCACCTTTTCAACTATCATAAAAGCAGGACAGTATATATATATATTATTATATATTATAATTATAAAAATATAATTTGTATATATCAACTGATATTTGCCGCCCCCTCCCTTCCTGTACCCGGATTTTGGATCATGTGGTTACTTTGAACATTCTAAACCATCTGAGATTGTGGTCCCCGAAGAACAAACACATATGAACAAGAGAACGACTTCACTGCCCTGTTCACCCACTACTTCCTTCATCAGGTAGTGCGGTAATTGTGTCTCGACACCTTTGCTCAACACGATGCGAAACATCATACGTGCGCAGATCAGCAATGGATGACCGAACCTACGGAAAGAACACATTTACTGTATATTGTGAACCGAGATGAAACTGTTTTTTGCAATAAATTCCACGGAAGAAAAAAACCGCGAACTTGTCACATGTTCGGCTCTATTTCAAGGAAGGGTGCAATCGGTCTTGCTGCCAGCAAAGAACGTACATGTTGATTTTGCTGCAATCTCCCTGATTTATACACACTATAAATGTATGAATATGTATAGATCATGTGTAATTATTTACATATGACATAATAGACATAGACAATTTGAATAGCAAAAGAGGGACAGATTGATCTACACAGATCCATTTGCTCAACATCTGAGGATTGGCCTGAAGGAATTTCCCGTGGCAGCTATGGGCATCCTTCCTTATGCAGGGCACCGTGCGTTTATGCTTTCTACGGGACCTGCATGAAGGGTCCAAGGTGCAATTTTTGCCACCTCGAGCACCGCAGTCCAAAGCGCAAGCTCACAAGACAGGAGACGTTGCGGGCAGATTTTTTGTGTTTACTGAAAATACGGTATTTTTTAAGAATCATTTTATAGTCATAGTAATATAATGTAACATAATGTAACATATATATATATATATTGTTTTCGCGTATGTTCCCTCCCTATGAAGGCGGCATAAAACGCCCACAACTCGGGGTTGGGGGTATAGCCATTTGATGAAGTTCACATGTGAGTGACATGGTGCTGAGCACATCCAGAATTTACCAAGTAAGGATACGCTCTCAGGGAGTACGCTCAGCTTTTTGTTGGCAACTTTGCCGGCGTATGCCATTTGAGTCTCTGGCCCACCCTGCTAGTTGGTTGTTTCTTGGTGTTCTGCCGTTCTCGTACCTGGTTTGATGGGGATATAACTAATTAATCCCAGCAGTTCAGTAAGATGAATCCCTATCAACGCACCACTAAAATCAGCAAATTGTGGAGGGCTCATGTCTTACAACTTAGAACCAAACTTTAGAATGTGGGGAGTTAGGAGAGGCAAGCTTTATATCAGATGCCGGAGTCGCTGGTGCTTTTGACCTTCCAGTCACACCTCGACAAACACGTCACCAAGCTTCAGCTGCAGCAACCCTTGCGCTTGGTGCTGGCAGTTGTGGCACAACGTGTGAAGCTGTTGAGACCTCAGAGGCCAGCAGGCTTTGAGTTCAGGATGGCCATTGACCAGATCTGGAACCTGCGCTCCTTCTCCTTGGGCCGGTTGGTTGAATGCATTCTGCAATGCCCGCAGGTGGATGCGAGCTTCAAGCAGGTAGTGAAGAGCTTGTTTGACAGCGTGCGGAAGGGGATGAACAAATTGGCTGTGAGTCAAAATGTACAGCCCGATCCATACCCCGCAGGTGATCCAGACCGGACCGATCCACACGTCTGGATCACTGCGGGCCGATCCATACCCGAATTTTGATGCACCCCGATATAATTAGAATGGCTGGATATCATTATGGATGATGCATGAAGCGTCCGTGAATGAAACGGTTTGTAGGCGTGCTTCGGGCCGACAGCCCTTGGCCAGATTGGCCAGAGCACGCCAGGTCTCCCAGTGCTCCCCTTCCTCACCTAATTAGCATGAGATAACGAATGTTTTTTGGACTGAGCTGGAACAGAAGGAATATCAAGCACGTTTTCATCCAACATTGAGGAAGGAAGGGGGAAAAACATGAAACAGAACAGCTGCATAAAGCGACAAGTGAATCCTTGGGTGACTGGATGTGAATGAATTTCTTCAGCCATCCCCTGCGGAAGATGTTTTCCACTCAAAATCGGTGGTTTGCTGGATATATGTTGTCCATGTCACCGATGGAATCACATCGAGATTGAATCGGCAGCCTTTTGATGCGTCATTCGGGTCGACCCTAATGACCTTAGAAAGCTCGAGGTGAAGGTTTTCGACGTATGGTATTGCAGATTAGTTTGAAATATGGTTTTCAAACACTTTAAGACTTAAGACCACATGTTGAAAATACACAATCAAAAAACAAGTTGCTTGGGGACATGGTTTGATTATCCATTCCGAACCAGATATGAAGAAGTTTCAGAGGCCAGATGAGGCCAGCATGCTCCTGGAGATATAAATAGCCTATAACCAAGGTCAAATGCGGAGCTCTTGGGGTTGTTTACATGTATATATTGTTGTTTAAGATGTTGGGGAGAGATGGCGAGAGGCTGTATCAAGTGGTCTAGATGCCAGTTTGCTGCTCCAACTATGAGGCCAAAACATCCGGTGGTTGTTCCATGTGGTTTCTGGTGGCACCCTCTTTCTTGAGAAATTTGAGAAAACTAAACACCAGCGCAAGCAATCGCAATCAAGATAAGTATCTTGTTCCCCAAATGTTTGTGTGGGGTGCTTGTTTTTGGTTCTGCACTCCCGGCCGCCTCCGCCTCCCGCCGCCCCGTGTCACACACAACTCTTTCACACACAACTCTCCAACACACACACACACACTTTTCAACACACAACTCCCTCACACACAACTTACTCACACACACAACTCTCTCACACACAACTTACTCACACACAACTCTCCAACACACACACACACCTTTCAACACACAACTCCCTCACACACAACTTACTCACACACAACTCTCTCACACACAACTTACTCACACACACAACTCTCCAACACACACACACACACCTTTCAACACACAACTCCCTCACACACACACACAACTTACTCACACACACACACAACTCTCTTACTCACACACAACTCTCCAACACACACACACACACCTTTCAACACACAACTCCCTCACACACACAACTTACACACACAACACTCTCACACACAACTTACACACACACAACTCTCCAACACACACACACACACCTTTCAACACACAACTCCCTCACACACACAACTTACTCACACTTGCTCAGAAACATCTTTGCGAATTACTGTTGTGGAATGCATCTCACGTGCACAAACATTTCAGTAAAGCCTGACAAGATTGTGATTGTGGATTGGACACGAGAAACAGTGTGAAGGAAATTTTTCTACGTCCTTGCTCGAAGGTTCATCAGGTTCTGATGCAGCTCTTTCAGATTGCGAAAACCGTGCAAAAACGAGAAATGAAACCAAGTTGATTGGAAAACGGCATGGTGGTCTTTGGGTTAGCCACGTCCCATGACAGTGAAGTTGTTTCAAAACAAATGCAGGTACGTCCAGGTGATCAGCCTGGATATAAGGACACCATAGAGAGCTTCGTTGGGCACAGCTCTATGGGCCTTCTGTGCCCCCCTGCTGAGAAAATTGTTCATAAACATGACATTTGAAACCCAAAACCAAAAACATGAAGAAGTGAGCAAACATCATCAGGTAGAAGTTTTACATCTTTTCAGATGTTCCACACACACGCCTCGCTGCCGCGAGGCTGATTTTTGGCAACTGCAGAATCGGTGTTGAAGCTCTTATCTGGACCCTGAAACAGGAATAGCGATTATCGCGAATCAAAATACAGGGAAGAAATCTGCAACTGAATTATCCGAGTTGCTCAGATCACCTTTCAGCACAAGGATCTTAGGCTGAGTCACTGATATCGGAGAGCGCCTCCATCTGTGCCGCTTGCTGCGACAATTGGTCAGTGGTCTGGGCCAAATGGCTGGCAAGGTGGGCCAAGTCTGCTGCCGAGAAGATCTGGATCGGATCCGTGTTTGGATTCTCCAATTTCTCGAGTATGGCCAGGTTGGCCTCTCGGTCATTGTTGAGAATGTTCCAAAGAACGGTGGCCAGCTGGTGGATCTGGATCGGTGCCGAAGCTTGTCCGGCATGGACAACCACAGATTCCGTGTCGTCCATATCTGATCCCGACTGAGATTCTTGGCTTGCTCCTGCTTGGTTTCCGCTGTGAGACTCTTGCGGGTGATATTGCCAGGTTCCCGTTTGGTGCATTTCCGGGATTTGGAAATGCCTGCGCCAGTAATTGGCTAGCTGGGCGGCTTGTCCCCAAGAGTCTATCCATCCGCTTTCGTCAGCACGGATGTGACCAATGATCCCATTGAAGAAGAACTCCGGTTGCCTGTTTCGATGATTTCCAGATTGATCCACTTCCGTCACCATAAGGCGACGAAGATCTGGCTGAGATCGATCGGGATTTGGCACCCGAACTTCCGTAAAATAATGGGCATGGAGTTGGCGACGTTGTTCTGCCATTTCTCTCTGGAGCGGATATGATTCTTCTTGTCTTGGGACAATTGGAGTCTGATGATCAGTGGAAGCAGGGAGCGGTACTGCTGGAACTTCGGTGGAGTAACCAGGATGAGAAGAATGGGTACCAGTATCTTCATGACGAGGAGGGTACCAAGCAGCTGGTTCGGTGAGGTCAGTGACTCTGCGATGATGATGACCAGAGTCTGATGGAGCGGCGCTGCTGCTGGGATAACCATGAGAGCGAGAATGACGACGCGGCATGCTCATTGGGATGGGATGAGAAGTGAAACCAGCACTGAGGGAATCACGTTTGGTCATGATACAGCTGGAGCCAAGAGCTAAAAGAAAAAGAGAAAAAGAAAAGAACAGAAACCATCAAAAGGAAAACTGGGATCGGAACAGTGAAGCACAGTGCACACGGTTGTCGTCGCGATGTACTCACACACACACAACTCTCTCACACACAACTTACTCACACACAACTCTCCAACACACACACACACACCTTTCAACACACAACTCCCTCACACACAACTTACTCACACACAACTCTCTCACACAACTTACTCACACACAACTCTCTCACACACAACTTACTCACACACAACTCTCCAACACACACACACACACCTTTCAACACACAACTCCCTCACACACAACTCACTCACACACAACTCTCTCACACACAACTTACTCACACACAACTCTCCAACACACACACACCTTTCAACACACAACTCCCTCACACACAACTTACTCACACACACACAACTCTCTCACACACAACTTACTCACACACAACTCTCCAACACACACACACCTTTCAACACACAACTCTCTCACACACAACTTACTCACACACAACTCTCTCACACACAACTTACTCACACAACTCTCCAACACACACACACACCTTTCAACACACAACTCCCTCACACACAACTTACTCACACACACAACTCTCTCACACACAACTTACTCACACACAACTCTCCAACACACACACACACACCTTTCAACACACAACTCCCTCACACACAACTTACTCACACACACAACTCTCTCACACACAACTTACTCACACACAACTCTCTCACACACAACTTACTCACACAACTCTCCAACACACACACACACACACCTTTCAACACACAACTCCCTCACACACAACTTACTCACACACACAACTCTCTCACACACAACTTACTCACACACAACTCTCCAACACACACACACACACCTTTCAACACACAACTCCCTCACACACAACTTACTCACACACACACAACTCTCTCACACACAACTTACTCACACACAACTCTCCAACACACACACTGTGGGATATATAGATTCGATTGTAGTGAGGTGAAGTAAAAGAGCACCACCAATTCCTGAATAGAGGGCCTGAAACGGATCCTGGGACATGAGACATGAATAATGAAATATGAAAAATGAATTCCGGTTCTCAGCTTAGCCGGATGCTATATCAAAGTTACTTAGTTTCCGGTTCTCAGCTTAGCCGGTTGCTATCCTCTGATGCAGGTACGCTGGGTTGATCAGACCCAGTATCCCATGATTGTGGTAGCTTCGTTGAGTGCGGTCCCACAATCATGCCGCACTCCCCTGCCAAATCAATATTTAGACTGCATGTTATTAGCAGTGTACACACACACACATGGCCTCTCAATATGAGAGGCAGATCAGTAAATGGGGCAAAACCGCAAACTGCCTATAGTTTTTACCTAAGAAAACTGACCTAAAGAGCCTGCCTAAGAGAATGAATACCTGGCCTAAAAGAACCTGATGACGATGACGAGTGATGTGAAAAGCAAAAAGTTACTTTCAACGCAACAAGGGGAGGGTTGCAACAACAGAATTTTCCAACTGAATCGGCCAGTTTCCTCAAATGCCTCTCCAGGGAAGATATTCGGGTCTGCTCACTGGGGAATGAACTTAACGTGTGGTGTTCTTTGGTTCAAGTGACACCCATGACTGTCATTTGATCTGTCAAATCAAACCACATCTCCATGGTTTCCAGAAACCTAAGGAGCCTGCCTAAGAGAGTGAATACATAGCCTCAACAGAACCTGATGACGATGATGAGTGATGTGAGAATTAAAACGTTGAACCATGTTCTATACCTAGTAAATCTGACCTAAGGAGCCTGCCTAAGAGAATGAATACATGGCCTCAAAAGAACCTGATGACGATGACGAGTGATGTGAGAAACAAAACGTTAAACATGTTCTATACCTGGAAAAACAAACCTAAGGAGCCTGCCGAATAGAATGAATACATAGCCTAAAAAGAACCTGATGACGATGACGAGTGAGGTGAAAATGCTACTGAGACTCCAACCACATGTACTGGTAGAAGTGCGCATTCAGAGTACTTCGTCATGTGACAACTTCTCCCTTGTGGGTACTTCGCCAATTGGGCTAAACTTCGCCTTATGGCTGTCAATATGTGTTGAACGAACTTCAATGTCCACCTTGACATTGTCTACTTCTTTTGCATGTAATATGCAAAGGGGACTTCAGGATGTTGGCGACATCCCACTCTGCAGCCGGGAAAATGCCCGGTCATAACTTTCATATCCGTCGAAACGGACAGACGGTACTACCAAGTGAGGTAAAGTACCCAAAACACACTGTGGGATATATAGATTCGATCGTAGTGAGGTGAAGTAAAAGAGCACCACCAATTCCTGAATAGAGGGCCTGAAACGGATCCTGGGACATGAGACATGAATAATGAAATATGAAAAATGAATTCCGGTTCTCAGCTTAGCCGGATGCTATATCAAAGTTACTTAGTTTCCGGTTCTCAGCTTAGCCGGTTGCTATCCTCTGATGCAGGTACGCTGGGTTGATCAGACCCAGTATCCCATGATTGTGGTAGCTTCGTTGAGTGCGGTCCCACAATCATGCCGCACTCCCCTGCCAAATCAATATTTAGACTGCATGTTATTAGCAGTGTACACACACACACACCTTTCAACACACAACTCCCTCACACACAACTTACTCACACACAACTCTCTCACACACAACTTACTCACACACAACTCTCCAACACACACACACACACACCTTTCAACACACAACTCCCTCACACACACAACTTACTCACACACAACTCTCTCACACACACAACTTACTCACACACACAACTCTCCAACACACACCCACACACACCTTTCAACACACAACTCCCTCACACACAACTTACTCACACACACACTCTCTCACACACAACTTACTCACACACAACTCTCTCACACACAACTTACTCACACACAACTCTCTCACACACAACTTACTCACACACAACTCTCTCACACACAACTTACTCACACACACACAACTCTCTCACACACAACTCTCTCACACACAACTCTCTCACACACAACTCTCTCACACACAACTTACTCACACACACAACTCTCTCACACACAACTCTCTCACACACACACAACTTACTCACACAACTTACTCACACACACAAATTACTCACGCACAACTCCCTCACACACAACTCTCCAACACACAACTCTCCAACACACAACTTATTCACACACAACTCTCCAACACACAACTTACTCACACACACACGCACACAGCTTACTCACACACACAACTCTCTCACACAACTTACTTGGCGACATCGACGTTCACTTTGTGCGGCAGGCCTGGCACTTGTGGCACTGGGCTGGCTCTGGCGGCGAGCTTGGGTCCCGTTTGACGCCGTTGTCGCCGCGGCTGTTTGTGTGGCAGGCGTGGCACTTGGAGACATCGGCCTTCACTTTGCGTGGCAGCCGTGGCACTTGGAGACATCGACCTTCACTGTGTGTGGCAGGCGTGGCACTTTGTGACATCGACCTTCACTTTGTGTGACAGGCGTGGCACTTATGGCACTGGGCTGGCTCTGGTGGCATGCTTGCACCTGTTTGATGCCGTTGTCGCCGCGGCTGTTTGTGTGGCAGGCGTGGCACTTGGCGACATCCAGCCCCATTTGGCGTGGCAGGCGTGGCACTTGGTGATGGACCTTCACTTTTGTGTGGCAGGTGTGGCACTTTGTGACATCGACGTTCACTTTGTGTGGCAAGCTTGGCACTTATGGCACTGGGCTGGCTCTGGCGGCGCGCTTGGGTCCCGTTTGACGCCGTTGTCGCCGCGGCTGTTTGTGTGGCAGGCGTGGCACTTGGAGACATCGGCCTTCACTTTGCGTGGCAGGCGTGGCACTTGGTGATATCGACCTTCACTGTGTGTGGGGCAGGTGTGGCACTTTGTGACATCGACCTTCACTTTGTGTGACAGGCGTGGCACTTATGGCCTGGGCTGGCTCTGGTGGCGCGCTTGGTTCCCGTTTGTCGCCGTGGACGCCGCCGCTGTTTGTGTGGCAGACGTGCATTTGGAAGCATCGACTTCCATTCTGTGTGGCACGTTTGGCCACACTGCCGCTGACGCTGCGCACCTCATGCCGCCCGCCGCTTTTCATGGCGTGAGGCATGTTTCGTCGTGGCCACACAACGCGCACAACGCACACATACACGCATACACACATACACGCATACAATCATACAATCATACGCACACATACACACATACACACATAAACACATACATGCATACGCACATACATGCATACATGTATGACATGTATACATGCATACATGCATACATGCATACATGCAAACATGCATCCATCCATCCATCCAGCCATCCATCCATCCATCTATCCATCCATACATCCATACATACATACATCCATACATCCATACATCCATACATCCATACATCCATACATCCATACATCCATACATCCATATATCCATACATCCATACATACATACATACATACAGACAGACAGACATACAGACAGACAGACATACAGACATACAGACATACAGACATACAGACAGACAGACATACAGACATACAGACATACAGACAGACACATACAAACAACTCTCTCACACACAAGTCTTTAATACGTACCTTTCACCATCTCATGTCTCTTTCCTGCCTTTCCCATTCCGTCTTCACCTTTCTTTTGTGACTTATTGGAAGAAGTTGACATGTGGGGTTTTCCGGTCCTTTAATTCTGCTTTTTTTTTGGACATTTGATAGCTCCGATCTGATGAAACAGTATTGTTCAAGGACTGTTTCAAGACGTTTTTTGATCGACTGGTGTGTTTCAACTCCTGGATCTGCAGTCGGCCTTCACGAGCCAACGAATCACCAGTGCGACCCCCGTGATGGGTACAGGAAGACGCGCCGTGAAGAAAAACAATCTGAAGGGCATGAAAATTCTCCATGGGTCTCAGGCCAACTTTTCAACGCCCTGAAATTTTGCACCAGGTGCGGTTTTAAACATGTTTTCAGATGGTGAAACATAGTTCATACACCCCATTAACATCCATTAACTATAAAACAAATATAATCATATATATATATATATATGCACCATAAACCACAGTCAACCTGGCTATACAGGTATCTGGGGGCCCCACCTTGTACTGTATATATAATTATATGTATTTTATATATATATATATACGCAGTATTTAACCGCCTTCGGCCTTTGGCTTGTTCCGCCGGCCACCTCCATTGTCATCAAACATGGCTGGGAAATCAACGACTATCGATGGTCCAAATGGGCCTTAAATGGGAACATCTATAATTCTGGCATTTTTCTTCAGTTGTCATGTTTGACGAGAGGCTTTGTTGGAGTTTAGGAGTTTCGGAGACAAGCTGTTTCAGTGCTCGGCTTTGTCGGTTTCCACCACTCCCAGGTCAGTGACCGCCCCAATAGCTGGCGAAGATTCGCCTATGTTAGTGATTGTTGCTGATTGATACACCCATATAGTAAACCCAGGGGGCGTCCCCGGCCTAGGGAGATCGGAGAATTCCCCATGATTGTCAGGTCTCGTGCTGAAATCTAACACCAACCCGTCGCTGGAATTTCCAAATCACGGCATATTCATGGTATATCCCCATATAGCCCAACATCCACTGGTATAGCATCATTCGTCCCGAAGATTTTGCAGTGTGTTGTATTGCATGGACTTAACAAGCCTTCAGCTGCCCAGGATAGTGCAGGTCATGGTCCCAAGCACAAGAAGAAGCGTGTGGCGCGCTCATTGCACCCTGGCAGTGGCTGAGTTGGGTTTGAAACTTGGGGTCAAACGTGGTCAAACCATTACGATGCCACACGCTCCATGAATTTGAGCCACAACCAGCTGTTTTTGACAGGTTTGAGATGATTTGAGTCGGGATGTTTCGCTGTTTTGGGTCTCTTTGCACAAGCACATTCATGTCAACAAGTCATCTGAATTCACAAGATTAATTCCAATTTTCCACTTCAATTCAGTGTAATGATGTGAACCCAACAATAACGCATCACAAGCCGTTTGAGAGCATGAAATAAATAAACCATACTAGGATCTTACTAGTACCCCAAGAGTGGGTGGATTCTATTCTCTTTTCCAGACTTGTTGGGAAAATCTGCGGTTGAACCCCCTACACTACATTGAGGATTAAACCCATGTTTTCCTCTATTTGTTTATTCAATCCCAACCATTGAGAGGGTTGCTCCAACCAAGTGTCGGTAAATTGTAGGCACAAGGGGGGCACATGGGTGATTTTGGAGGAATCCTGATGGATTTGTGCAGTCTTCCGAGGTTCGTTCGTTGGCCCTCCGGGCCACTGAGAGACGGATCTTCAAAGTAATTCGGGCAAACGTGGGATGCGCGGTCAAGGAAAATTGCGATGGTTCATGGTAGGTTGGGGAACATATATGAAAATATGGGAAAATGACGTTTAAGTAGAGTTCTGGCCCAAACTTCCTTCCAGCGGTGAGAACGGACCCTGCGAAACGTTTGGGGATTAGGCCCTTTTTCGATCTGCTGCCATGGATGGATTGACACCCAACTGGTCCAGTCTTGTGAAGGGGCAGAGCACTAGCCTGGTAGCTAGCATGGTGTACCTTTGACGGGAGCATAGAAATCACCTGATGAGTGCCACTGTTTGTAAACAGCTGTTCACTTTCCATGGTCGTTTGCCGGCTGACATGCTGACTTACAGCCTACTCAATGTGGAGGTGTGGGACCCGATGCCACGACCTGTGTTGTTTGGGGGTACTGATTCCCATATCTTTACCATGGTTGCGACTGGGATTCCTTACATGAGAACATCGAGATTTGCTCTGGTTTGGGAGGCCTTGGCCTGGGAGGCCTTTCATCAGGGTTCATCCCCAAGGTTGCGTGTGATGTCAACCCCCTGTTTCTTGAGCTCTATGATGCAGCTTTTGGCATCCCTTGTGTTTGTGGGGATATCTGTGATGTTGGGACCATTGCAAAAATCTGGGAAGCCTGTCCCCGATCAACATGCCTCAGTGCAGGAATCGCCTGCCAACCTTACAGTGCGCTAGGAGATGGTAGGAGCTCACAGGACCCAAGAAGCCTAAGCCTGCCTGGAACACTGGCTGCCGCCCACTACTTGCGGTCAGTTGCTGTGATTTTGGAATGTGTCCAGCCGGCACAAACAGACCCGTGGGTAGTCCAGCAGTTGAGCACCTTTTGCAAAGCAACCGTTTTCTACAAATCCGAAGTCCTGTTGCAGCTGAGTAATGCATGGCCAAGCTCTAGGAACCGATGGTGGTGTGTGCGTACTGCCCCTTTGTTGGGACCCATTAACCTGAAGGCACTCCCCATGTTCCAGGATGTCACCAAAATTTGCCATGTTGTTCCAACCATCACGCCGTGGCCGCAGGAACAAGAAGATGTGCTTCGACCCCAAGCACATGAAATTGAAGCCTTCCAGGTTGATGATTTAGGCTCGACACCGTACCTGTTGGACTGCCAGGGTGTGTTGCCATGCCCCCTACATTCGTGGGGATCACAGTTGCGACCATGTCCATGCATGTGCCGTAGAGCTGGCTTGTCATTGGAAAGACTTCAGAAGAAAGGATTGTTTGGTGCCCTTGTCCGATCTGCTTTGCCTGCCTTTGAGGGTGCTGTACGTCACATTCACCCCATGGAATGTGCGGCCCTGGTGGGATATGACCCCACCATCAAGCTGGGAGATTCAACCATGTTGCAACTTGCTGGTATGGGACAGATTGCCAGTCCCTTTCACTCGGCTTGGATATTTGGACACGTTGCCATGCACTTGGATCTTTTGCAGTTTGGTGTTAAAACATCTGAACCGATCGATCACCTGAAAGCCTATCGAGCCTGGCATTTGCTGAAATGTAGGTCTGTCTGGCCGTCCCAAGCTGTTTTCATGCATGGGCACCAGATTGCTGATGATCTACAGTGGTTTGGCATGTTTGCTCAAGTGCCTTTGGACTTTTTCCTGGGTTTTGAATGGTGGACAGCACCAAGATCTGTCATGTGTCTGGCTGCGGCCCTGCACCAGCTGCGCGAAGCCTCCTGTTGCAAGCATCCGTGATACCATTGGCCTCATTCCTGGTATTGTTGCGCCGGAACTCACCACTGATGAGGGTGAACATCCATTGACCTGCCAGGTCCATGACGGTAGCTCTGTAGTAGCCTTTCAGGTTTCTCATGAAGCGACAGTCGCAGATGTTGGTTTGGCTGAGGGTAGACTCATGCGTTGGTCTGGAGTTTGCATCAGACACCTTGAACCGCTTGGTGCCATTCAGCCTGAGGACCGTGTCGGGGGCAGTGTCCTTTCTGTCATGCCTGCTGAACAACTTTCACGGAATGATGACTCACATGCCAACTGGTGTTTCATACCTGTTCCTGTGCATGATGTCATTGCAACGCAAGAAGGTATGGAACTCGAAAGTGAACCTGAAACACCAGTCCCCATGTGCACAAGCGCCCTGGATGTCATCCCAAGTGATTTGCTGATGGGCACTGATGGTGCTGAAGTTGCTAGTGATGGCATTGAAGTTGCAGTTGGACACTTGCCGAGTGACCTGCCGCCTGAGGTGACTGCTGAAGACTGTTTTGACCCGTATCTGCATCCGCCTTCTGGTAGTGAGCTGCCATCACCTCATGCCACTCCCAGTGATAGCCCTGCTCCGCCTGCCACCTGGGTTGCCCGAAATCCGGCCGGCATGAGTAAGCCTGAACATGATTTGCCTTGCAATGATGATGCTAGGGTCTTTGGAACATGCCCGCTGATACACCTGAATCCAGTTGGCTTGTGCAGCCTTGGCACACCCTTTCCGATCAATCAGATGCAACATGATTCCTTGCACACTCAGGTAATTTCCAGCAAGGACCGACAGTGTATCCTCCACAATCAGGGTATGCTCTGGGCCGATGATGAGGTGTCGTGGCATGCACACAATGTGGTAGAGGCAGCTCAGGCCAAGAGGGGCGCTGATGGACTCTCTTCGAAGCCAATTGTCTTACTGCCAGTCATGCTTTTGCACGGTTGGACCCATGCCAGTGTAGCGCCAATGAAGAAGTGGCTGATGGACCGATATGTTGCTGGATCGCCCATTGTTGGTATCTTCAACATTGGATTGAAGAACACTGGATCCCTATGGTAGTCTTTCCTGGAGATGTCATGCATGTCCACACATTTGACAACCAGCAAGCTGACCAAACGAAGATTGCACCTGTGTTGGGCACGATTGCCAAAGTTGTCCAGGCGAAAGGAGCGGTGAACTGTGCTGTAGGTCTTTTCACAATCCGTGAAGAGTGTGGCACTATGGCCATTGCGTTTCTTGCTCACATTCTCTTGCAAAAGATGTTGCCCGTCACTCCTGATGACATGGGGCAAGTCCATGAGTACCTCAAAGGTCTGTTTGTGCAAAACCGATTGATGAATGATCTTTGTCTCAAACCATGGATGTGGGGGAAAGGTGCTATGGTCAGCATGCCTAGATTGCAGTTGAGAACGCCATCCATGTCTGCCTTGAGCCCGTCTGATGGTCCTGACCAATGCCCTCTTGCTTCTGTGTGTCATGTGATTGGATGTGACCATGCTGCGTCTGTGTCCATGCATTCCAGGGAGCCTGCCTGTGCCAACACAAACAAGAGATCATGTGATCTGATGCTCTCCCCTGAGGAGGACCAGTCAGATCCCAACAGCGACAAGTGACAGACCAGAGCTATGTCCTCTGGCCATGCAGATGCCAGTATAGCCGCCAATAGAACCAAGGATGATGCTCCTGCTAGCCTTGTGGTGAGCCCAGCACCTGCATGCAACAGCCAAAGGGAATCCGGGCCACTCCCTTTCAAATTGCCCGTGTCGAATGAGGGCTGTGTGTTGGTTGAGCCTGCTGAGGAACCAGCTGTGCCAAGTGAAGGGCTTCCCAAGCATGGAGAACTGTGCCAATCTGCTGCACCTGCACCACATGATCTGTCCACAACTTTCCACAGGGAATCCGGGCCACTCCCTACCAAATTGCCCGTTGTGTTGAATGGAAGCCTTGTCCATGAGTGCCTACATGGTATGAAACCGAATGTGGAAGAGACTGACCAAACCTCCAGGGATACGTCATGTGGTCACCTTGACATGCAAGCTGGCCGCTGCACCTTGACTGATGGTACATTGTGTCGCAGCTCCGGCCATGATGTCCCATGTGTCCACCACCAAAGTACTGATGCCAGGGAATCCGGGCCACTCCCTTTCAAATTGCCCGTTGAAACTGATGTTGAAGCAGAGCTCGGGGTGCCTGATGCCGGTACCTTGCCTGTGCCTGTGGTGCCCTTGACAACAGTTGGTGCGGCTGGGATTGCTCCCCCTTCTCCTATGATTTGCCATTGCCTAGGAAGTGCTGCTGCAGCATCCATTGGCCCTGGGCCTGCACCCCCTGATGAACCCTTGGGTGTGCCCCTGGATAATATATGGAACCCAAGTGCAACTGGTGGTAGAAACACAAAGCATGGCCGGGTTGATCACTCTGACGTCAATGATGCTGACAATGATGGTGGAAATCGTGTTGGCCTGCCTGCTGAGGAACTGAACCCCGCCAGTTGTGACCAAAGTGAGCCGCAGGACAGCAGTGGATCTCAGCGATGTATTGCTCGCACGTTTTGGGGCATCGACCTCTGGGATTTTGCCAACTGTGTTGATCACTGCAGTGTTAGTGGCTGTAGGGAATCCGGGCCACTCCCTTTCATATTGCCCGAGTACAGATTGCCTGCTGGTCCTGGTGAGGTGCATGATGTGGATGAACATGTTGCTGGCCTTTTTGGCCTTGACACTGCCATAGGACGACGCTTGAGCTGTATGACTTATGACCAACTGAAGTACAGCCTGGACCCCAATCCGTTGACTGAAGAGCAGTGCCAAGCCACCCGTGAATCAGTTGTGAGCCGGCTGCAAAGACTGACCATCCTGCGTCTCCAAGAGGATATGTGGGCGGATGATGAGGTCATGTGGCATCTTCATCAGGTTGCTTGTGTGTATCAAAGATTGACTGCCAGTTTTTGCCACGTGCTTGATCCGCTGCTTGCCACTGGCTGGTTTAACCATGGTGTTGCATTCCCAGTGACTCTGCCTGACCGACACCTGCAAGCTGCGTACTCACAGCCATCAAATTCAACTGCCATTGGATCCCCTTGATCCTTGTTAAAGCTGGGTCGATGTTGACCGTCCACACCTGGACTTGGCATGGCCGTCACCGACATGTGACCAACAAGCTCTTGATGCACCTCGCCCGACAGCTTGGGTGTGTTGATTACCCATGGATCCTTTATGAACCCCGAAGATTTGCGGATGATGCCTGTGGGCCAATGGCTGTAGCTCTTGCTGGGCATGTTTTGCTGGGTGTTCCCTTGCCCTCAGGGCACAGTGCTGTCATTGCTTTTGCTGACATCCGTCGCAAAAGGTTCATCATGAACCTTGCTGACCAGTGCCTTACACCTTGGTCATGGGCCTCAGTGAGCAAGCTGCTGATGAACTCAAACCTTTCCTGATTGAACATGGTGTGCCTGCTGAGCAAGCGCTCAACCGAGCTCAAGCTGCAGTAAAGGCCATTGGCGGATCCCAAATTTTGGAGGCATTGGCCTCCAAAATCCCCTGGAAATCCTTGAAGACCCCTAGGGAATCAGGCTAAGTTTCAGTTTCTGTTGCCTGCTGAACTCCAATCCAAGATCCAAAACAATGCTGGGGGGTCAGTTGGAAAGCCCAAGGGGGGCCGCAAAAGCCGTAAGACTGGTCCCACAGAAGGTGGTATCACACTTGACCCTTCGAAACTCAAGCTACCTAAAGGTACCTTTGCAGCTGGTGGCACAACACTCCAGCAGATTCCATTGTCTGAGTAGGACCCATAGCTGAAGGTGTTGTCTTGGTAAGCCAACAAGAAGCTGAGCCACATCTGACACAAGGCCGAAGAGTTTCCCTGTTTGTCGTGCAATCTGCTGCTGAGGTCGACACTAGCCTGGCTCACACAGCACTCACCGTCCCATGCCGTTGTCTTGCCAACAATGAACCCATCCTTGTTGGTGGAGTCTTATGCCAAATTGGGAACGGGTTTGTGGAAAAGGGACAAAGCATGAGTCAGGTTTCGGTTGACACGGTTGCTGTTGCTGCTTTGAAGTTTCTGCTGTACGAGGATGAGATTGAGGGGAGTTGGGACACCTTCATTGATGGCCCACTGCGCTACATTGCGTCCAAAATCCCAAGACTTCGCCTGTGCCAGCAACCACAGTGTAGCTGCCCCCACTGGCATAACGCGGAGGGAGTGAAGCCCATGAAGCCATACTTGATGTTTGGCGACGCCAATTTCTCCAAAGCACCTTTCGACCTGACACTGCCAGCCAGGCTGTGATGACACTGTTAGTGTGAGGGTTCCGGAGGTGTTGCTCCAGCACCTCCTTCATGCAAGTGGAACTGCTGGTATCTATTGTGAGCCACGAACCCTGGATGCTCGATCTGCACATCCGGACTATTCAGTTGTTTGGCTACCACGTATGACTTGATCCCAATTGAATCACTTGAAACAAACTACCCCAGCTGCCTTGGGAGTTGCCAGAGTTGCAGAGCGTGTTGGACTTCGGGTTCCTGTAGCCCAGGCTGCTGCAGCGCATCAAGCCCTGAAACCGGAGGCCATTTTCCTCCCAGCAGGTCCCAAATTGGAGTTCTTAGCAGGGCCTTTTCCTTTTGGCAGTGATCGCAACAGTCTGCTGCGTGCCTTCCGCGCACTGAAATGGGAAGCGCGACCTTTGCAGCCGTTGTCTAGCATAGACACCAAAGGGAGTATGTGGTTGGTACAAGCAACTGAGGATCCACCCGACTCCATACTACCAATGAGTCATGGTGATGTCGTGGTGACACGCCACAAGAAGCCTAGGGAGGTTAAGGACCCCAAGCCGCGTCCGGTGGCCTCAGCTGACACCCTTGCCCTTTGCGGCAACAATGGTACCGATGGCTCCAAAGACCCATGGCTCCCTAGTGACCCATGGGGAGGGTTCAAAGCCACTACCCACACGCTAGTGGCAGCTGATGCGACTGCAGGCCTGAAGCAGCTTGAAGACAAGGTCACCCAAGCAGTCCTGAGTAGCCTTCCAGCCCAACAGGTGCCAATGGAGCGTGATGATCTCCCTGATAGAATGCTCATGTTGGAAAATCAGATGCACAGCATCATGGAAATTACTTTACTTCGTGTGATCCCCACCATGACATTTATACATTTTGTTACTGGCAAATCTTCTGGCATTCTATCTGACATTTTATTTGGCATTCTATCTGGCATACCTTCTGGCATTCTATCTGGCATATCTTCTGGCATTCTACCTGGCATATTATTTGGCAAATCTTCTGGCATTCTATCTGGCATATCTTCTGGCATATTATTTGGCAAATCTCCTGGCATTCTATCTGGCAAACATTCTGGCACTTTATCTGGCATACCTTCTGGCATTCTATCTGGCATGTCTTCTGGCATTCTACCTGGCATATCTTCTGGCATATCTTCCGGCATTCTATCTGGCATATCTTCTGGCATATTATCTGGCAAATCTTCTGGCATTCTATCTGGCAAACATTCTGGCACTTTATCTGGCGTATCTTCTGGCATTCTATCTGACATTTTATCTGGCATTCTATCTGGCATACCTTCTGGCTTTCTATCTGGCATATCTTCTGGCATTCTATCTGACATTCTATCTGGCATATCTTCTGGCATATCTTCTGGCATTCTGTCTGACATTCCATCTGGCATATCTTCTGGCATTCTATCTGGCCGTTGAGGTCCAGCGGTGCACACTGAGCTGGGAAGGTCGCCGGTTGAGGTCCAGCGGTGCACACTGAGCTGGGCAGGTCCCCGGTTGAGGTCCAGCGGTGCACACTGAGCTGGGCAGCTCGCAGGTTGAGGTCCAGCGGTGCACACTGAGCTGGGCAGGTCCCCGGTTGAGGTCCAGCAGTGCGCACTGAGCTGGGAAGTTGGCGAAGAGCTTGGCGACGGGTTGGCAAGGTTGGCAAGGCGGAAGTGGAGGTGGAAGAGGCGGAGGCGAGGAGGAGGGCGAGGAGGACAGCTAGTCGAGGAGGAGGAGGAAGAGGCGGCGGGCATGCGCACTGATAAAATCTAACAACCCTCACCTGGCAGGTGGGGAAAAAATGCCCAAATGGAAACTCAAATGCAGGAGCAAGCTGCAGCTCAGACTTCCCAGCTCGCAAGCTCGCCACCATGCAACACCAAATGACTGCGCATGGCCAACAGTTGCATGGACACATGGAAGCACAACAGCAGAACATTGCTGCCCTCTTTGAGGCGCAAATGAATCAAATCCGGGCACTGATGTCCAAGCGCAGCAGGGAAGATCACGAGTGACGGTGTGGGGCGGCAGCCATGTTTTGGTTGCAGACTGTTTTCTGCTTTTTCTGTGGTTGCTTGGCCCCATTTCTTGCCGTTTATCAGCCTTTTGGCCCCTTTTTCAATGCAAACGTGTACAGATCTATGGAGGACCTCTCAAGCCGAAGTCCAAACTCACCTGAGCGACAGGTCCTCGCCATTGTTCCGCAAAAGTTTGCGAATGTCCAAATCCAAGTTTAGCCATTGTGTGGCTGGAGCCCCAGTCCCATTGCGGCTGCGATCTCAACTCTCCGGTGGTTGGAAAGGGGTTGCCGCCATTGCCAAACACCCCACAAGAGCCATGCCTGCGGCCTTGTCTGATGAAGTTCGGCTGTCTAGTAGAGCCCTCGTCACTGCCACGTTCCTCAATGGCTTGTGGATTACGATGGGGACCATTTACGGTGAATCTGCAGGCACCTGGCACCCAGACCAATTGGCCAACAATGACCGTCTTTTGAGTGAGGTTGCCACCCAAATTTGCGTCCTGTCCTCTGGTTTGCGAGTCATTGCTGGGGATTTCAACAATGGTGAGTTTGACCTTCCGTCTTTTCAAATACTGGAGATGCATGGTTTCAAGGACTTGCAGACACTTGCTTTTGACAGATGGGGCATTGAAATGCAAATGACATGCAAGTGCTCTACCAGAGTTGACTTCTGCTACATCAGCCCCGAGTTGCAAGCGTTGCTGACGAAGGTTCATGTTGACCAAACAATATGGCCTGATCATGCGGTCATTTCCGGCGTTTTCCATGGTGGAGTGCGCAGTGTTCCTCGCTATGTTTGGCGACTGCCCCAGCCAATGACTTGGCCTGCCTTCGAAGTTGAACCGCTGGGTTCCATCTTGCCTGGCCACGCCACGGCCAAGTATACTGAAATGTGGCGACATGCTGAACATCGAGCACTTGAAGCCTCGGCCAAGCCTGTCAGAGCTGCCTGCCTTGGGCGTGCCACAACCTTGGCACCTCGCAAGACATTTGGGCAGGCCCACGCTCCCTTGCGCGCGGCCCGTGAAGGTGACATCTTGCCACAGTTCTTTGGAACTTCCCTGCAGCATGCCTTGTGGTACCGTCAAACACGTAGGCTCCAGGCCTTTTGTAGATTTGCCCGAGCTGCTCGGCAGGCCAAAGACCCTGGCCATGCTGCGCAAGTCTGGGGCTCAATAGTACGTGCCAAAGGTTTTGAGCCTTTTTTTTCTGCTTGGTGGGCCGCCCTGGATCATCGTGCCCCTGGAGCGCCAGGTGTATTTCCCTTAGCACCACCCCAGTTTGATGTTGCCACATGCATTTATGACACCTGTGTCCTTGCACTCCGATGAGCGGACCCTGCAATCCAACAGCCGAGCATATGCCAAAGCCAGACGCCAGAGGTCGCCAGATCTTACTTTCCAAGACATCAAGCAGGCTGGCCCTGACAATGTTGACCTGCTCATTCGCCCCGAACAAGCCAAAGTTGTTGCCATTGATGGCAGCCAGCTGTGTTTACAGCTCAACCGGGACCTGTGCTGGGACCCTCAGAAGTCTGTTTACTGTGGTGCTGCGCGGATTGAGGTCATTCATCATGAGGACAGCTGGATCTGGGTTGATACCCTTGAGGGTGTTGCAGTTGGACAAACATGCACACAAATTCACAGGGGACTTGGATGAGTTGTTTCAGGCCTTCCAGCACACTTGGACACAGCGGTGGTGTCGCCATGACAAAGTTCCCAACAGCCAATGGGATGACATCCTGGCCTTTGCATCGCGTGTTGTCCGGCCTGCACCTTGCAAGCTAGTTGAAGTTGACCACAGTCTGCTGGGTGAAGAAATCAGGTGTAAGCGCCGTAGAACCTCCAAGGGCCTGGATGGCGTCAGTATCCTGGACCTCAAAGCTGCGCCTGCGTCCTTGCGCACTAACATATGCCTCTTCTACAAAGACGCAACTGAGACTGGGGAGTGGCCTATAGCCAAATGATTGCAGGCCGTATTGCCAATGTCGCCAAAAACTCTGCACCAACAACACCTGACGATTTTCGGCTTATCACTGTTTTTGGCCTGTGCTATCGTTTGTGGACGTCCATCCAGTGTCGCAGCCTTTTGGCTGATCTTGACTGCATTTTGCCTGCAGGTCTTTTTGGTGGGTCACTGTGAAGTCGTCACTCACTCAATTCGTGTCACTCGTGCATCTGTTTTTTTCTAGTCAGTTGAGTCTTCACTGAGTGCCAGCTTAAACGCAGAAAACAGACGCTTGACCGGTCACGGCGACCTGTCAACTTGGACCCAGAGTTGACACACAGTGAGGATCAGTACTAGGGACCAAGTACTGACTGAGCAAGCATCAAACCTCCACGTGGTGCTCCCTGGAAACCTGTTCGCTAACCTGGTTGGTCCATGCACTCGAAGAGCGGAGGTCTCTAGATTTTTCCTTTACAATACTTCCTAACACCTTCACCTCTAAACCGCGCGCGTACACCCCGGACACACAGTGTTCCTACCCACTCCGCTCACCGTTTTCTACCTCCACGGTCCCCATACCTTACCCGATAATCAACCTGTACAAATGCTCCCTCTTTGGGTATGGGGCGAACAGGGCCAACCCCACGGGGCGCTTGTGCAGAACGCGCAAGGGGGAGATGCAACACGGGCGGGGTCCAAATACGAGCAGCGGGGGCGTTGGAACTATGTCAACCTGGGGACTCGTTGGCTTACGTTCTTCCCTTGTTCTCGGGCACTGTCCGGAGATGGCGGGTGGGCACTGACATCTCGATTACACGTGGCGGGTGTATAACATCACCTACTTTCACATTGCCCCATTAGACTTGTTTTCCCACATGGTTACGTTTCATTAAACAACAAAGTTTTTATTTCTCCTTTCTTCTCTTTGCTTTTTGGCCCAAACCGCGTTTTCTTTTGACTGGTTCTATGATACACACCTTCAGTCGTGATCCACTTCCTACGGTCTGTTTGAAATTGTCGAACATGTCAGGTTGCTTCTAGCTGCTCAGGTTTGTGTTATCACCCACACACACACGCTTCCACACACATTTCTTCACCCGGACCCTCCGTCAGTCCACCCCTCAGCTCACCAACATGACCCTCCGCCGCCATCAACCATCCGCTGCCCGATCCGTTCTCCGTCGGGTCTCCCGCATGAAACTAAAACAGGAACAAAAACGAAAAAGAATTAGCCAAGGCAAATGGGTACGTCGTGCTCAATCTAAACGACAATCTAAACGTCTAGTCATACTGGGCACATGGAACACACGTCAACTCGGAGCCACTACAGGTTACATTGACCAAGACCTTAAAATAAATGCTCTCATGGACATTTGGGACCTCCGGAAATGGGAACTAGTGGCCCTCACGGACACCAAACTTGGCACATCCAACACCCTTGGCACCCGCAACCAGACCCGACCCAATTGGACCATCCTCAGCCGAGGACGCGTAGCATTGGCACTCAACGAACGCTGGTTCGAAGCCTAGCAACCTCCCCATACACACAGATGGCAATGGCCAACAGTGCCGGATGATGCTGGTCCACATCCCATGCTTTCAACGGCTAGGACTCGCTATCATCATCACTTACGCCCCCAGCAGCAATGCCTCACCTGAAGACTATGCCACCTATTACACCAACTTGGAAACCCTTGTCTCCAAAGTCCGCCCGCGATATACCCTCCTTATCGCGGGGGATTTCAACGCAGAAGTTGGTACCCGATCCCCTGAAACAGGAACCGCCCTTGGCCCGCATGGCCCCAGCCATCGCACCAACCGAGGCCTTCAACTGTGCCACTTCTGCAATGAACATGGCTTAGCAGTTGCCAACACATGGACGCCACAACGCACCAAGGCCACTTGGTGGCACCCCCGCTTTGGAACTTCACACCTAATCGACTTTTTTCTCATTTCACACGCACACATAGGGAACACACATCGGGTACTCACCATTTCCCCTGACGTTGCCAGGACAGCACACTTAGAAGAATGGACACCCTACACGGACCACAATCCAGTAGAGATGACACTCAAAATGGCCCCGCCAAAAGGCACTTTTGGACGCCGCAAACTTCCCCCCCGCCCCGCAACGTACAAGGCCCGTGGCAAATCTCAACAAGCAATCGCGTTACGAACGCAATTCCACCAAGCCATCACCCACAAACTCCAAACCCACACCCCCTGCCAAACATGGGATGAAATCGCATCCTTGCTCACAACGACGTCCGCCGAGATCTTTGGATTCACTGAATCTCAAGGGGGTAAATCATGGTTCGCGGGACGCCAAGCTGAGATCAAGATCCTCAATTCCCAAGTCTCCACTGCCAAACACATGCTCACAGCTTGCACCCAAGCCGCACGTGACCAGCCACACAACCCCGACACACAGCACCGTCTCCAACTCGCCAAACAGTCTCTTAATACCGCCAAGCGCGTGAAACGACGACTCTTCACACAATGGGAACGTGATTACTGGCATACAATCGGACAACAAGCTGAAGACGCAGAAACACGCGGCGATACCTATGCCCTTTACTCCCTTTTCTCTAAACTCAAGGTCCGCAAAGCCAACAGCACCCGGAGCTCCTTGCGCAATGTCACCCGGAACCCTTTCGCTGAAGCTGAATCATGGAAGGATCATTTTAGCAAAATACAAAATGGAGCGGTACCCGTGGCCCAACGAGTCTGGGACAGTGTGCCCACCAACCCCATCCCCGCACACTGGCTAAGTGACACCCCTACGACACATGAACTGACGCGCGCGCTCGCCAAAATGAAAATCGGCAAGGCGCCCGGAAATGACGGAGTCACTGTCGAGATGATTAAATGGGCACCCCAACAAGTCATTGACAACCTCTTCACATTCACCCAACAACTCTGGGATACCACATGTAGTGCCCCGCCCGACACCGCCACCGCACATTGGCCAGATTCCTGGATGCAAGCCACCGTTATTCCCCTTTGGAAGCAAAAACATCCCAAAAGCAACAAAAGTAATTGGAGAGGAGTCACTCTCCTCTCAATCGGAGTCAAATTGATCTCCCGCATTGTCGCCAGTCGTATACAACAATTCTCTGAATCCTTCATGGACGAGGAACAACAAGGCTTCCGCAGAAATCGGGGGGTAGACGATGTTTTGCAAGTAAGCCGGCGAATTGCTGAAGAAATCTGCAGCTCGCGCGGTACTGAAAACGTGAAATTACTTAGTGGATGGTTTTGGTTTACAGCACTTGCAAGTAACTTGTAACCTAGTTGTAAGGTAGTTGCAACCCTAGTGTATCTAAGCTAAGTAAGCTAAGTTTTTATCTTATTTTACGGTAGTTGTAAGTAGTTAATTACCAGAGATAAACTAGATGGTAAGTTTTTTTAAAGTCTTTTTTTGAGGTAACAAAAAACAACTTAAATAACTTATAAGTAACTTAGGAAACTTAACTTTTTTGGATTTTAAAAGCTGTTATTTTTTGTGTTGGAATAAAAACATATAAAAAAAAAACAAGGTTTGGGTTGGAAACGAATTAAAATCATATTTTTTATTTTTGATATTTTTGTCGGAAGGCGGCTCTATGAGAAGCCTATCGGGAAAAGTTTTGTGATGCTGAGTCTTTTTGTTGATATGTTATTCTCTTCTCGTTTGGACAACAGGATGGATACGAAGTAAAAGGCGTTTGGGCTCTTGGAAAGATCATGAGGCCACAGCCCCTGTGAGGTGTGTATAAAGCCTTTTCAATAGAATTGGAGGTTATGGCGGTCCATTGGACCGCCTGTACATCAAGGGTATTTATACATTTTTGGGGCTACATCAAGAAACACAAAGCAGCTGCACATGTTTTCCAACATGTTGGCGGTCCATTGGACCGCCTTTAGGGACGGAATGATGTTTTAGTGGAAGTGGAAGTGTTTAAAATGGATGATTATATTTGTTTCATGTTCAGTTTTGGTTCAGCAGCTCAGCATATCATATTTTTCAAAAAAAACACAAAATACAAAACACATTTTTACACATTTTTACACATTTTTACGCATTTTTACACATTTTTACACATGTGTAAGTGGTTTTTTTTGGGTTTACACATGTGTAAGTGGATGTTTTTGGGTTTACACATGTGTAAGTGGATTTTTTTGGGTTTACACATGTGTAAGTGGTTTTTTTTGGGTTTACACATGTGTAAGTGGATTTTTTTTGACTTACACATCCTTACACATCCATACACATCCATACGCATTCAGGTATATTATAGTCTTTTTGGTTCATGCTTTCGTACAATGACATCATATGATATGCTTAATTTAAATCCTTCAAAATGACTGCGGTCCAATGGACCGCATATCTTCTTGCATGTCTTGCAATGAACTTACGCGTGATAAGCATGTCTATTGATTCAAAAGTGCGGCCCACTGGATCGCATACCTATATAATTCTCTGGTCAATCAAAAACATATTGTTGCGATTTATGTTTCATCAAGGGAAGTAGCGGCTACCGACAACTCCTGCTCAGAACCATGAACCATGAAACCACACCGAATTTGAATAGCACATCGCACGCCTTTGGTCATCCGTGGATGTTCTATCCTGCGGCCCTTTGGGCAGCAACTCTCTCATTTTATTTTTTCCAAATTAAGATTGTCCAACCCAAAGTTTAAAAACATCATCAAATTTTCAATTGCAGCAAAGAAATTCGAAGAAAACTTACGAAACAAAGGTTTCTTCAACACAAAAAATAAAAATGCAAAACGCAATGATGACGAAAAAATCTGCTAAAATACCTTTCTTTTCATTTTCAAAAAAAACTTAAAATAACTTAAAAAACTTGCAAGTTACTTATATTTAACTTTTGTTACTTAGAGCTACAATTAAACAGTTAAGTTTCCTAAGTTAACTTGTAAGTTGTGTAAGTAGGTCAAGTGCCATAAGTAATTTACATGTATTCTATCTCAAAACCATCCACTAAGTAACCCTGTACGACATCGAGAAAGCGTATCCCCGCATAAATCGCGAAGCGCTATGGTCCCTTCTACAGAGCCCCCCTACCCTTCTTGCAGGTGTGTAAGGCCCTACACAATCACACACAATTCCATGTGAAACTGGATGGCGTACTGTCTCACAACTACGAGGCGGACCGCGGCCTAAAAGAGGGCTGTCCGTCCTCTCCTCCACTTTTCAACCTCTACCACCAAGCAGTTCTACACGACTTTCGCACGCGACGCAAAAGATCCGCCGAAGCAGCAGGACTCACACCTGGTATACAATGGAAAATTTTCGTTGACGGCAAACTCACCCGACGACGCAGGGCATACCAAGCCCAAACTAACAGCAAAGTCCACATCTTCGGTGACCTCGAATTTGTCGATGACACCGTTAGAGTCGCAACCGAAACCGAATTCCCCACCGCCGACCGCATACTCGAACAAACTTTCACCGATTGGGGCGAAAAACTCAACCGTGAAAAAACCGAAACCCTTCTCCTCAAACCAGGCACCCCTCCTGAACAACGCCGGGAACCCCCCCCAAGCCCACAACTCCGTCCGTCATGTCGGAGGCATTTTGTCCGACACCGGCGCTCAATGGCGAGACACTCTCCATCGATGCATGCAAGCCCGACGCCGCGCTAAGGAAATTGCAAAGGCATGGTCCACGGGTACACACCGGGGACGAGGGGAGACGAGTCGCGTCAAACTCCTGGCCCGTTTGCGCGTAATGCGTATACAGCGTAATCCAGCCTACACTCACTTCGGACGCACCCGACCCTGGACACGGGCTCAAATTGGAGCACTATATACAGACCGCTCAAAACTACGCCCTACAACGCGTGTTCGGACTCGATAGAATGGCCTATACACGAACTTCACATCACAAACGAGCAGCTACACAATGCCGCACTCTGGCCCCCCATCCGCACCGTGCTAATGAGGCAAACTCTTCGTTGGCTCGGCCACGTTTGCCGCATGCAAATCCACCGACTCCCTAAACTGGCCCTTTTTGGAACTTGGATTCAAAACACCTCGAGCCCCGTTCGGTCTCATAACCAACTTACTGGATCCACAACACACTTGCTGAGGCGGACATACACCCCATGGATTTCTTCCGCTTAGCACAAAACCTGGACGTCACCAAATGGGAACAGCTCATTAAACGCGCATTCCCCCAGCCTCACCTCACCCCCGCTGCCGCCCGAACACTCAACCACTGGCGTAGCGGCCGCCCCCTTCCAGACCACCGTCAACTGCGCTTTCGTCGAACCCGGAACACATGGCACACCCCTGCGAGCAGAGTGCCCGTAAATGCCTGCCCCGTATGCCTTGAACAGTTCCCGACACTACAAGCACTGCAACACCACTACCGACTCACCCATGCCATCACCGATCCCGCCCTCACCACCTTCTCCAGTTACCAATGCAGCGAATGCCGCAAAACTTTCACTACACCCCATGCACGACTCAATCATGAATGCAGAATCCTATACGCAGTACCGGATGCTGACAACACAGACCTGTTCGGTTGGAAACCTTTCACCCTCCCCAAATTGACCCGCTCCCCCAAGCATGGAAACTTTACACAGATGGCTCTTTCAACCCCCGGACCCCACAAAACGCAGGATGGGGAGTGGCGGTCTACAGTAGCGAAGACCACGCCGACAGTAATTGCCTCTGCGCACTGCACGCCCCTGTTTGCCTCGACAAATAAGAGGATCAACGCTTCCTAGGAGCCGAACAGGCTAGCAACAACACAGGAGAGCTAACAGCCATCGCCGAAGCTCTAATTTGGCTACGGGACGAATGCAAGCAAGTTTCTCTGCATTCGGTGTTTGAAGCATGGGCTCCGGAGTTTGAAAAACAGCATTTTGTCTCTTTTTGGGAGTTGGACTTCTTGGTTTTTGTGGTGCTCAGTCATCACATAAGCTCCTGAGGGTTAGATATTTTGATATGACATCACATCAATCTTTGTGTTCCATTTACATGTCACTGGAACCTTGCATGATATGCTCTTTGGATGTGACATCTCGAATCTATAACACGTGTTACATTTTTTGTTGGCAAATTAATTCTACGTAAAAGGTACACTGGACTGGTGATTTGTTGGGTTGTTATTGCTGATAGTATGAAAGTTGGTTGGTTAGTCATGGTTGCGCAGGCTGGTTCCGGCAGTGAAGCTACAAGCATTGCAGCCATGCTCAATTAGCAGGCTGCGAATCTTTGAAAAAAAGGAGCTGCAGTAGCTTCCTGCATCGAGGTGATGGCGCCAGCAGCCGCGACATGCAACAGATTCAAGAGGTGATTCTGCAGCTGCGTCTAAACGCTGTACAGCTTCTACAGGGTGGCAAAGCTTCTGGATCATAGATCAGCCCATCTCAGCGAACACGTTGAAGTGGCTTGAAATAATCAATCTGACCATTCCCGAGCTGCTTATGTTTTTCAACTAATTTGATAGGATGAGAACCACCCAATGTTTTGGAGCTTACCATTTTTATCTGTAAGCCAAAATGCATGAACACAATGTATGCGGTTCACACAAAGCATCTGGCTTACAAGGCTTGCCATTTGGAAGCCTGGCGAGAAAATGAAGAACATCTTTCAAGTTGTTGATGCAGCCGTGCAAATAGTTTTCACTCTCAGGAGCAAGAGATTAACAGTGCCAGCAGCCTCTGATGGGCTGTGAGCTCATTGTTCAGCCGAGTCGGTGCCAAAGTGATCCTTTGTCAGCTTGAACCTGACGCACATCTGCTCTTGCTCCCAAACGCCCCAGAGTTCAACCTCTGCCATCCACGGCCCGCTTTGGCTTATAGAATATTCTCGCACTTGAAAGACCAGCTCTTCAAAGCAAATGACATCTCTGTCACCCGCGAAATGAATCTCGTAGTTGGCCATCCATCTCAGCAGACTCTCCATGCGCACATCCGAGGTGCGATCGCTGAGGGCCACCCATGGCTTAGTGCCACAAAAGGGGCTTTCCATCTGGTACATGTACTCGGCGAGATCAGGCACGCCATCAGGCCAGTCCATACCTGGGATTGTAACTTTGTAGATTCGAGACATGAATGAAAACTCCCTGATTTTACGCGTCATGACTCCTGAATGAACGAAGACAAGTCACCCATGCGATCCGCGTACTTGCTTTGCGCCATTGGTGGTCACGGAAAGCAGTGGCTGTTTTAGCAAAGCTTAGCCCCAAAAACTGCAACAATAGAACAAAGGATCGTGACACTGTGCAAAAAGGAGCTTACAGCATCCTGCACAAAGGAGCCAAAAGGCATCCTGCAGAAAGGAGCTTACAGCGTCCTGCACGAAGGAGCCAAAATTAAGGCATCTTGAAAACTCCCACACCGTGAGCTGGAGGAATTGGTCTCCTTTAATTCCGCAATCTTTTTCTCTGCGGACAATCGGCATCTCTACGCTGGCAATCTGTCAAAATCCTAAGCACGGTGTTCCCTAATTTTGTTCACAAAATTCCCTCACCGTCTTGGTGGGTTGCGGCCAGCAGCTCTCAAAATTCATTCAGTCATTCAGCCATCAGAGTCAGCTGCAGCGCGCTTTGTGGAGGAATGATGCAGCTGCCCTTCAGCCAGACACTTGGCTTGATTCCTGTGAGGCCTTGTTTTGCAAATCGTGTTGACCAGACAATCTGCACCTTGCTCAAATCCCAGCAGTCGGCAGGGAAAAGCCCAGCGATGGTCAAGTAGTTGGCCTTTCCACCTCCTTCAACTGTCATCTTCTCTGCCCGCCATGCAACTTGGTGCTTCACCTCGACGGTGAAGTCGCCAGGCCCATGCTGCCCCTGAGGATGTTCGATAAGGATGTGGTACCTGACGATTGCTTGCTCTGGCTTGGATCGTTTCATGGCGTCGATGACTTGGAAGAGACTTTGCGCTTGGTTGTCAATAAAGACAATCTCAGAGCTTCCTTCAAACTTCCACATGATATCCACCGCTGGATCCCACATTTCAGTTGTTTCCTTCGGATGCCACCATTTTCCCTTCTGCCATGACGTCAAAGACCCAACCACGGGAATAGGAGCGGGAGTAGTGTTCACAAGCATCAAGCGGTTGCTGGGAAACAGCTGGAAACTCAGGCCTTTCAGCTTGTTGCTGCAACTCGCTTGAATCAGCACCTTTGTCATGTCGAGCTCCGCCACATGAATGAACTCAAATTTGGTCGCACCAGCAGGGTTCTCCACGAGGTCCACGGCATTGCTGGTGCGCAAGCGCTTGCTCGGCCGGTCAACATTGTCCTTCACAGGGATGACTGCGTTCATTTCTTCAAGAAGTGCTTCCCAGTCATCCTTGAAGGAGCTGGAGCCCCACTTTGCAGCCAAGCTCTGCGGCAGCTGGAGGTTCAGGCCATCCACGGTTCCCACATTGAGGGCTGGCGCCAAAAGTTCAGGTTGTTGATCTGCAGGCAGAGTTTCCGGCAGCGGCTCAAAGTCCTTCAGCTTCAAGGCCCGGGACAAAAACAGATCAATGGCCAAGTCGTGCAAATCAGTGCGTGCCCATTCCATTTGCAACTCCGGCGCCAAAGCAATGTAATGCAATGCGGTGGATGCAGCAGGCATTCTGAGCACGGCTCGCGCCACGTCACCTGTCTTTGGGCTGAGATCAACAATCAATTCGTTGATGCATGCGTGGGGGATGCCCTTCCAAACGAGATTTACACGGCCGGACAGTTTGATGTTGCTCTTGCACACCTCATGCCTTTTTTGTCCTTTCCCAGATGCCCGACTGGACGTAATTGATGCATGGCTCGAGCGCCATTTGCAATACGCTGCAAAGCCGGGTGGTAGAGTTCTGAACAGGCTTCCAACGGCAGGACGCCGAGAAGTTATGACCGTTGCACAAAGTGCAATCCAAGTTTGGTAACATGCCGGACTGCAGGTCGCCTCCGTTCTGCCGAGTCGACGTGCCGCCCGATAAAAGCGATAAAAGTGACGTTTAAGTAGTGGGTACTGGATCCGCATATAGGGGGAATACTAAATCTGAATAAGCCGGGGGGGTCTCTCCCGCTATAGGTCAACATTGTCAACATGTTTTTTTGGGTGGTTTAAAAGCATCTCGAACTGACAAAACCCTCCACCATTGAGGTGGGCTTTATGAGGGGGGAACATTACTGGGGGATCCAAAATCATTGTCTGGTTGAAACACTTGAAACAACACGGAGGCTGAGAGATTCTGCGTTTTCCAATCATCAAATCAGTATGATTTCTCCGAAGCGTCTCAAAAGTGCACAAACATACAAGTGAAGTCCAGCTGTGGTGAGAAATTTCTAAGACTGTAGCCCCACAACATGAAAGTACCCAAGTGCCCAAGGAACTTCAACTCCAAGTGGCTCCAACTGAATCTGACAATGTATATATGATGCCCCTGCTGCTTTGATTGTGGGACCTGTAGCATGAAACCATATAAAACCATATGAAACCGCGTAACCAACGTTATACCAACATGTTTTTCTGGATCGCTCAAAGCAGACAAATCTCACCGGTCAATTTTCTGTGCCGCAAGATGTCTGAACCTTCAGGATCTTCAGGCAGGGGTCGGGAGATCCACAGTTTGCACAATGGATACAACGGATTCTGCGGACAATTTGACTCCGTATATGTTCTTGTTGAGGATCATGTTCAATGCTTTTCATATCTTTTTAAACTATTTTAAACATGAGGTTTCTGTTTGCAGGCAATGTAGATGGGATCATGGTGCTCTTCAGGCCTGGATTCGTGGTGGGGCATCAAGTTTCGGACATTTTCGGACGTCGTCCTTGGTTTTTTTCGAATTTTGTTTGATGGGTTATAACGTTCTGCTGTGCTGGCAATGTCATTGACTGCCACTTAAACATTCATGAATCGCTTGTCCTCCGTTGTCGTTGTTGTCGTTGTTGTTGTTGTTGGTGGTGGTGGTGGTGGTGCTTGTTTCTTATCCTGTGTTTTAAGTGTGCACCTTTCATCAGGCATTCCCCCTTGGCTGTTGCTTGCCCTTCACCTCTTTTGCTTGTCGGAAACCCAGACGCTCAGAATTAATATACTTGAAAACTTCGACCACTTGTGCATGGCAACATAATTGAATTGTTCGAACAAGCCAAGTTGAACTACCCGCTGGTGGTCAGCAACGTGAAGGTGCTCAACGAAAAGATAAAGGCTGGCGACAGCAACCAATGCAATAGACACGTGGTTTTCTTTTATATTGTTAGCTGTCTGTTGTTGCAAAGCGCGACATTCCCAAAGGGGTTGTCATGGTGTGAGCCATGGCCACTATTACATCGCACATGTGCAATCAGAACGTTCTCTGCAACCCTTTGCCAGTGTAAGTTGCTGATCTTGACAGAGTTGAGCCTGTTAGTGTTTGCTTGCTGCTTGCGATGCACCTGTCCAAGATGGACAAATCTCACTATCTTTTGATCGCTCTTCGCCCACAGTGGGCCAACAGTTGAAACAGCATTGAAGTGCTGGTTGCGGCTCCCTTGACAGGGCACTCGGCCAAAGACTTCGTTGGCGGCTACCATTCGCTTGCTGCGAGAGACGTGAGCCTCAGGGAGAGCTGTTCAAATTCGATGTTTTATATGAATCCGGGGATGTGAATCCGGGGAAGTTGCAGGTATGTTTCTTGCTCAGCTACTATGTGTTTTCCCTGTATATCGCATGGATGGGTGTCGGATTTGTTTCAACAGGTACACAAGCGAGGGCGTCCTTGGCCTGTACAAAGGCGGCCACATTTTCCTGCTGCACCAGGCAAGACGCGGCGCCAGTTGAGCGACAGAGGCCTTGGTGTTGTCGAACATTGTCGGGCATGATGGCCATGGTGGCCATGCCATGGGAGGCCATTCGCGATGGGATGCGTTTCGTGGTAGATCGAGGGCTGCGAGCTCTCGAAAGAAGGACTGTGCCGATCATGACTGGGAGTATAGGAGAGCTGTAGTCAAAGGAAGTTGGGAAGCAATACTTCCGAGTTACGAATGACTTTTACTTGATGGAATTGACTATGATGAAGGGTGGTGCGCGAGTGAGACTTGACCTTGATGAAGGGTGGTGTGAGACTTTACACTACATAACAATACATCAGAAAAGAATTGACTTTGATGAAGGGTGGTGTGAGACTTTACACTACATAACAATACATAACAAAAGAATAAGAAGCTATGCAGTTGACCTTGATGAAGGGTGGTAGATCACATAACACTACATAATGTAACAACACATAACAAAAGAATAAGAAGCTATGCAGTTGACCTTGATGAAGGGTGGTAGATCACATAACAATACACCCTGTAACAATACATAACAAAAGAATAAGAAGCTATGCAGTGGACCTTGATGAATGGTGGTAGATCACATAACAATACATAATGTAACAATACATAACAAAAGAATAAGAAGCTATGCAGTTGACCTTGATGAAGGGTGGTAGATCACAGAAGGGAAGTGATGATGAAGGGGAGTGGTGACGAAGGGAAGTGGTGGAGAAGGGAAGTGGTGACGAAGGGAAGTGGTGAAGAAGGGAAGTGATGATGAAGGGGAGTGGTGACGAAGTGGTGACGAAGGGAAGTGGTGACGAAGGGAAGTGGTGACGAAGGGAAGTGGTGACGAAGGGAAGTGGTGACGAAGGGAAGTGGTGACGAAGGGAAGTGGTGACGATGGGAAGTGGTGACGAAGGGAAGTGGTGACGAAGGGAAGTGGTGACGATGGGAAGTGGTGACGAAGGGAAGTGATGATGAAGGGGAGTGGTGACGAAGGGAAGTGGTGAAGAAGGGAAGTGGTGACGAAGGGAAGTGGTGCGCATTGGAATGGCTGCATGGGCTTTGTGTTGGGGAGGAAGCTGGAGCACGAAACCTTGTGTTTTTCCGTGTAAAGTGGCTGCCGCCGGCGATGAAAGGTACCTCGTCTGTGCGACGGGT
>CAMXCT020002752.1:0-88065 GCA_947184155.2 Cladocopium goreaui | reverse complement strand
TATCATTTTATATCATATTTTATCATATTATATCATATTATATCATATTATATCACATTATATCATAGTATACCATATTATGTCATATTATATCATATTATATCATTTTATATCATATTTTATCATATTATATCATATTATATCATATTATATCACATTATATCATAGTATACCATATTATGTCATATTATATCATATTATATCATTTTATATCATATTTTATCATATTATGTCATATTATATCATATTATATCATATTATGTCATATTATATCATATTATATCATATTACATCATATTATATCATATGATATCATATTATATCATATTATATCATATTAAATCATTTTATATCATTTTATATCATATCATATCATATTATATCATAGTATATCATATCATATAATATCATATTATTATATTATATTATATTATGTCATATTATATCATATTTCATATCATATCATATTATATCACATCATATTATATATACGTACTATATAATACATACACAAAGATCGGACCTCCAATCAGCCCTGCCCAGGTTCAGAATCAAATGCGACCTGCGCGACCTGAAACTGTGCTGCTCCCTGTGGGTCAGCAGTGGGAGTACAAATGTACCTGTTCAACGATTTTGTTTCCCACAAAAACATTCCCAAAACCATGGATAAAAAGATGGTTTACCTGGGCTTACCCAATAAAAATGTTGATTTTCCATGGCTATGTTAGTCATAACCAGAGGGTAAAAACAGGTTAAAAAAACCATGGTTTGCAGATTTCTCTAAACACTGGTGGATATTCAGGAGCTGCGCTGCAGGAACTGGAATCGACTCCGCTAGGTGCATTTCAAGTACGATAGCCCCGGTTCTTAAGCGTTTCTGAATCCGGTTCTTAAAAATGATCATGTCAAGTTGGTGAAGTAGATTATATATATATAACTCTATATAATTAACTCTATATAACTCTATATAACTCTATATATATATATATAATACAATATCCCATGAATCCCTTCAGTCTATTCCTAAACCAGGAGAATCTGGATCCGTTTTTTTGTGAAACCTGTGGGGGTTAGTTTGTTCCGAAGGGACGACTCAAGACCTCAGCGAACGAACTGCCTGCCTTCAATTCGGGGAAATGATGGAATTATCCCATCCGAACTTCGAACCTGTCAGGTTAGTGAATCCTCTGGTTGTGTCAAAATAGCTATTGAAGCCATGGCCATAAAAATAGTTGATTTACCCATTAATAGTATGGTGATTTTCTATAATTAGTTATGTTAAATTACCAGAGGCTATATGTATATATATATATGTACTTGGTGGTTCATCCCACTTAGTAAGTGGATTATGACCCCAGTTGTTTGTGGATTAAGCATACTTATCCCACTCAAAAAAGTGGTGGGTTATAACTAACTAAGCGTTTAACCCACATTCAAACCATTCGTGGGATGAGCCACCAAGTACTCAAAATAGATGAAAATCGGTGGTTTCACAGGTCTTTAATCTTGACCCATACCCATATTACCATCCAACAGATCAATGGCCATTTCAGGAACCTAAATTGGAGGTACCTACCATATATAAGGCCTATTTTTGAGGCCTATGTAAGGGGATATACCCCCAAAATATGGCCAAAAATATGGTACTAACGTACCTCCGTTTCAGGATCCTGGAATTCCCGTTGAATAGAGGGAACTGGCCAAAAAACCTAAGGGCCATGGGCTGCTCGCCGATGGAACCTCGACATCTCCGGGAGCGTTGCGAGCAGATGTTGAGGTCTGACGCGGGACTTTCCATGGTCAGATTTTTGTTTGGGAAACTCATGACTTCTGTTACTTATTATTATTATTTATATATACACATAAGTTAGTTGTATTAGTCTATCATGTTAGTTATATTTGTTTGAAAGTAATAAACTATTTAGCGTTGTTGGTGAAATTATGAGTCTGTAATCTTTTTTGGGTATGTCTATTTCTTTGGGGCTTACTATAGGTGATGTTTTTGTTCCCCATACCCTCTGGTAAACATTTACATAACTATATATGGAAAATCACCATACTATGAATGGGTAAAGCAACTATTTCAATGGCCATTTTCAATAGCTATGTTTGTTTACCAGAGGGTAAATGGCCCATAAATTGACATCACATGCTGTTCGCCCACTCCTTTGCCAGGTGAAACAGATCCCCAAGGGTATCCTTGGTCTGCATGGAGACACCTTGCTGCTGTCTCGTGCTAAGGCACTTGGTGCTGTGGGATCTCATGGAAGATGTGCGTATATACTTAAAGCATGTAAATATACAAGATATGTTGAGTTTATATATATATATATACGTATATATGTATATATATATACACATTTCTATATATCATATATATACACATTTCTATATATCATGTATATATATATATGTATATATGTATATAAATATAGTCAGGTAGGTAGATAGATAACTATTGGATAGATACGTATTTTATGTCTGCCCCATCAGCATTTCCAACCCCCTCGACCCAAGTGACCCGCAGGGCCCTTTGGTGCACACTCACTTTGCCTTGGCCGGACGAGCTGCGCCCATGGCGGGGGGTTCTCAGATAGTCATCCTCTATTGGAAAGTGGTGAATAAACCATGAAGGAAAAATGGGTGAGCTAATGGGATTTCAATGGATTTAAGTGGGATTTGAAAAGGTGGAATCTTCGATTTATAGAGGCGATTTGAAAATAGATGGTGACCCAAAGTAGCAGCCCCTTGGGCCCAGGAACTTGCTGCTATGGAGGTGCGAGGATCTGTTGGGGAATGGATGATGCTTTCGACCTGAAGAACAACTATCCCTAAACTTCGACCTAAGAAAAACTGCTGGAAAGCCGGGACCAAACATCTAGGTCTTATCCCTATCCCTATCCTGGTTGGTGGTTTGGAACATGTTTTTTTTTTAAAAATTTTCCATTTCATATATGGGATGTCATCCTTCCCATTGACGAACTCCATCATATTTTTCAAAATGGTTGGTTTGCACCACCAACCAGATCATTTTCCCCCATTGAACAACTATCCGATGATCCCTCTTTTGTCCTCAGGACATTGAGGCTCCAGGGACATTGCAGCCACCAGCTGATCCCCTGTGTCAAACACACCCGATAAATCAAAACCAAGATGCAGGAAAAATGATCTTTGACTCACCCAACAAACCTCTAAAACTGTTTGTTTGGTGGATAATATATATAATATTATATATAATATATATATAATATATAATATATATAATATATATATATATACATCATATATATATATATAGTTATATTATATATATATATACTATACATATGTTGTGCTCACCATCCTCACTTGTGACCGCCGTTCCAAGTTGCTGGAGGTGAGAAGAGATCCCAAGGCACCAATGACGATCACGGCAAGGCCCGGGGCGCCAGAGAGTTGCTCCTTGGAATCGCTTGGTGTCTTGGTTTCCAACATGTTTCTTCAATGATGCTGGGAAATCTATGGAAATCTGCTAGTATTTCATGGAAACCAACATCAATTGAAGATGACACAACTTCTGATGTTTTTTTCCCGCCTTGATTTGAAACATGTTTTTGCAGCCGTCGTGAAACAGACATGGTTCGTTGATATTGTTTGCTAGTCACGCGGATTGGTTGACCAGTTGACTCTCTCGGCCAAGTGAGGCCCTTGGTCACCGTGCATGAGCCAGGGAGCCTGATGGGTGAGATTTGGTTGGTCGTGTGCTTGACCATGTTTTCGGGTGCGTTTCCTTGGGTCGACATTTTTTCGGGGCACATTTCTCAACTACATACACTTTCTATAGATCTTTAATATCCAGTTTCTAGATGTTTCAAGATGTTTCAGATGTTTCAAACTCAAATTTCTTGGTGTTTCAGCCTGTTTTGCGCCTCCTTTTTCAAACCCAAAACGAGCCAACCTTCCCAACGTGAGTTGAGAACACGCCTCACTTGGCCTCCATCCGAAGCCGCGTTGCACCATGCGTGGCGCCAAGGGTCTCCAGCGAATTCTTGCGAGCCGTGTCTCCCAAAAAGGTCAACGAGCACGAGATCAAGATCGAGGTTCGTTGCGTTCGTTGCGCGCCGCGGGCTGATTCCGACTGGACAAAAATTCCTCAGTGATTGCAAAAGCAGAAAAATACTCATCATAGCCCTGGAAAATGGCCCATTGATATAATTATAATATATTATAATTTATAATTAATTATATATGTATATTATAGAGATATATAGATGATTTAGCCATAAAGCATGGTGATTTCCCATAGCTATCTTGGATGTTTTTAGATTCCCGTAGCTGGACGAACCCGGAAGAGAATCCCTTGGGATCATCCCACTGAAGCTGAAAAAATTGGATGAACAGTTGGATGAATGTTGGAGGATTCGCCGATTCGGAGTAGCCTATCAGAGCCATTTGGGTTACAACATGTTACAACTAATGGTCCCTGACCAGTTACTGTCCATCTTTTTTTTGGGCTTGGTGTTACTGCGACACCACTTTCCTGCTCAATTCATGGCAGGCGAATGAGCAACTGGCCGGGGCACTCGGCCTTGTGAACACCTCAATACCCATAGGATCCATGGTGCTGGTATATATATGCTAACATAAAGGGGGTATATTGATGGGATCCATGGAGCACCATATATAGCAGCACCATGTATCCTATGGGATATAGTTTCTGAGAGGTGTTGAATTTTGTTTCGGGATGATCCACCATTCAAAAGCACCTGTAGCATCCTGCAGCCGAACTTCTTGGCTTTCAAAGAACAACTCAGACCCCCTGAGGTTCGGAAAGCCTGTTGTTTCTGGGATTGTCGCGTGAACGAATGAGTGCCATAAGCGCCGTGCTGCCCAATGATGGCAACGTGGACCGAAGAAATTACAGGACTGGAGGAACGAAACAGACCTTGGTACCTAGGGCAGATTCCTTTTGGGTGTTTTGATTACTGCTGTTGATTTTCCAAATAGGTTAAGTTGCATGTTATTATTTCATCTCCTGGAGACCATGAAGTCTTCAAGGAGGAATTCATCTCGTGCTACTCCGAATCAAGACGATTCCGGAGCTTTCTGTCAGTGCTTGCTTGCAGTAAACATGATATTGGAACCCTGCAGTTCAGCCTGATATTGACAGAGGTCATAACCTGACACACACACACACATGGAACTGGTTATTAACGGACTAGTAATGTCAGTAATGATGAATATCACAGTTAGTTACACCTGATATTAAATGTCAGTCTTTTTTTTTCGAAGCAGTTGTGATAAAGTCTGTGGCACCTTCAAGAGTGATAAAATCCTCAATTCCAGTGGCTGTGGCCCAGTGATTCCTTGTTGATCCTTGTTGAAGCAGCCAGTGGCTCGACTCAAAAAAATCGAAAAATGGGATATAGCTTGGACCAACCTTTTTCCAGCCATTTTCCCTTCAGATGGCCATGTGTTTAAATTTTAAATACTCCATCAAAGTCAAGAATAAACCCTGGTGTTTTATTATGGTGGATACTACCCAAATAGTGACCATTTGTAAAGCTAACATGGTCCCCCATGAAGAACACCGCCCAGGGACTAGAGGCAGATCTGTGAAGCAGCACTGACCGCAGCCCTTCGCTATAGCAGCACTGATTCGGTTACGGCATGTCGCCACTGTGCCAAACCGTAACGAAGTCACAGCCATGTCACCACCGATGATTCTTAAGCAGTGAGGGGAATTAGAAAACAATCAGCTTATTCTTACTTTCTTTAGGTTCGAGACTCTTAATTCAGCCAGATACTTTGAATGGATTCTGTATCAAGGGGGTGAACCAAGTAGATTTCAAGTAACCATCAAGTTCCCAAGGTTTTCATGGCGACATTCCCCGTTTTGATCTTTACAAAGGACCACGATTGAACCGAGTACTGCTGACGAAATCTCCCATATCCATGATTTGTTGACTATATAAGTATGAATTAAGATGCCCCAACTTTGCTACCTCTACCCCGTGATGTTTCCGACAGACGAGTTGGCTATGATATCCCCTGATTCAGTGCTTCGATATGCAATCAACATCCTGGCCCCCGGATTGACAAAGGATGGCTACTCAGACAGCGCCCCAAAAAGACCGGAACAAAAGGGGAGGTGAACACATGGGGCTGGGGATGCAAGCTGCACGACTTGGAGTTCACCAACAGGTGGACTTGACCACCAAACATGAAAAACCTTGAATAAAAAGGGGCTAAACCAGTAAAAATGGGGATTGAAGAAAGGACACATGGCGAATCGGGAGCTAACCATTTGAAACCAACGACTGAAATTTCTTATCCTCACTTTGGGTAGAAGGTCTACAAAAGAACTTAATCGATGTTTTGAGTGATTTGCCAGAGTGACACTCAAAGACTTTGGAAGTTTTGGCACTTCACAGAAAGTCCAGGAAGCAGCAATTGACATGTCACTTCTTTGCACCTCTTGTTTTCCAACACGGATAAACAATGACAAGAATGACTGCAATCAGGGGCTGGTGAAGGATCCATCATCATGTCACCATCATCAGCAGGTTCTTCACAGATCTTCATAGTATATAATTGTTACATTTCTAAAAATAGTTCTGAATTATTGTAGAGATTAGCCTCCGGTATTTAAGCATGGTTATGGAAAATACTCGATGAAGGATTTGATGGGAGGATTTGATGGGAAACACATCTATGGCGGATTTACATTGCCATTTGTCAGAGGGTACAGTATCCCTCATCATCATCATCATCATCATCATCATCATCACCACAAGGGTCAGAAAGACTTCCAAGTTGTTCCTTTTGTATCCCTTTGTCGGCACCCTTTCTTGGGCCGCAATCGCAGTTGCAAACATAGTGTCTCCTTGCCCGAGCTTCCCTTTATACCTACTTTCCCTGGTCCTTGACTGGTGGCTACATAAGTAATCATCACTATAGACTCTCACATATTCAGGTTCCAGAATTTCAATTGGCATATGACGGACCCTTTGTTTGGACCCTTAGAATCGCAGCTGAAAAAAAGTTGCCAACTTAAGCGTCACGAAATTCATGTCAACCGGAAGCCACGGGTTCATTCATGTCCTATACTGTCTGATATTGAAACTACTGTAACTATGTCGCTGATCCAAACCATTGCAAGCCGGGGCGCCTCAGGGGACTGGTGGCGGAAGTTTCAGCTTCGCCAGAGTTGACACATACCATCTGGTTATGACTAACAGTTTGCCATGAAAAGATCCACCATGCTATTAAGAACGGTAAACCATCTATTTCGATTAGGGCCATCTATACCATGGCTATGTTAGTCATAACCAGATGGTACAAAAGTCAGCCACCATCCTAGGTGGACGTTGTTCGGGGGAATTCTGTGACCTTTTACGATTTGAGAGGCCGCCAAAATCAGAGAGCGCCCGGTATCACCTGATGTTTTTCATCCGATTGGCCGCTTAAGGTGGAAATCCACCTTTTCTTTACCTCTACTGGCAGTAGGTGAATGATGATTGTTACCCTCTGGTTATTTAACATAGCCATGGAAAATGGTCCATTTATAGATGGTTTACCTATTAAAAATGGTGGTTTTCCATGGCTATGTTAAATAACCAGATGGTAAGTGCTGAAAATGGGTGACTTTTCTCATTGCTACGCTAGTTGCGCTAGTTCAGAAGTGTGTGAAAGTGAAGTCACGGTCGGTCGATGCTGGTTCTACGAATATTTGCTACTCCCGTGCTACAGACCCAGTCCTGCTGCTTGTAAACTACCCACTTGTTGGACGTGGCATCATATTGGGAAAACATCGGATGAGCTTCCATTGCGCACAAAACATCATAAAACATAATCTGGTTTCACTGGAGACCCTCAACACCTCGATCCAAGAGAGTCCTAGAATTTCTTTTACAGTAGTACTCCTGACACTGTCCAACTTTCTTGCAGTAAACAATGGGTCCCCTTGGGGAGAATATCACCATATATCACCCTTGAATCCTATGACTCGTATCTCTCCCTTTAAACTTCGTTTAATCCCATCCCCCGTTCATATTAAACACACCCTTTCTATGGTCCCAAACATGTGGTTTCACTCCCTACTTCCACCATGGTTTCTGCGGGGTGTTTAATATGAACAGAGGACGGGATTATTGGAATATATTGGAATGGGGAAATACGTGTATATACAGATATACATAAACACACATACATACATATATATATACATATAATTACATACATATACATATATATATATATATATATATACCTTTATGATCCTTTATGTATATGTGTGTATATATATATATACATACATATATATATATATACATATACACATGTGTATATATACACATATATACTTAGCAGTCCAAGACCTAACCTTTAAACTTTTTTATGTAGCCTGCCTTTTGATCATAGTTTCTTTGATGTTATGTATGGTGAAGTTGCCGTGCAACCGCCAGCGATGTCAAGCTTCTGCTGGGGCGAGGAGAGAGCAAAATCTCCAAGGGTGAGGGGAGAGTAAAAACTAGAATTGATTAATGTACCCAATTCTTTAGAAAATAAAGCGTTAGCGTGCTGCGAGTGGCAGAAAGTAGTGGCGTTCCTGCACTCAGAGAGTGCGGCATATCTTCGCGGCCAGCGTTGAGGAAAAACTTTTTGGAGTTTGGAGCGCGTCCAAGTTTTGTTTAAAACGCAAACAATGGTGTCTGCACATAGCTGGCCTTTTTGAAGCGACGTATGCTTGAACTGGTGTTTGGTTGAAAAGCTGTTTCGGGCCAACACAACCAGTTGCGTCCGCTCGGGTGTGTTACCTAGAGTGCCCGTGCTGGAAGTTTGTTTCGAGCATACCTGGTTCAAGTTGCCCCACGGGATAGTAAAAACTAGGTTTCGAGCCAACACAACCAGACGCGTTCGCGCGAAACGGTATCCTGGAACCTTCTTGGTCCCAGCCAACATGTTCAATATTCATTTTTTTTGCAGATTTCGGAACATGCTGTTCGGCTAAAACATTTGTTTATTTCGATTGATCCCCAACATGGCATTTCAAGGCCATTGCTTTGACATACTTTGCCAAACTCAAACCACGACAAGTTTAGACACAGTTCCAAACAAAGGTGAAAACATCGCTTTTTCATACTACAAGAACTCCGGCCATAAGCCCATTACAAACCTCACGCCATTGTTTTGATTTTCAAGGGGCGAAAATGTGATACCTTTAGCCCTTAGCCCTTAGCCCTGCAGTGTTAAAAGATACGGCACGTGCGAGGTGAGACTTGCACAGCTATTTTGGGCAGAAAGTTCAAACTTTTAGATGCCTGGAGTTTGGCTGGCTAAGTATACATGTACATATATATATATTTATGCAATTACATATACATATACATATACATACATATATATACACATATATATATATATACATATACACATATATATATACACATATATATATATATACATACCTATACATATATATACCTTTGTGTATATGTGTATATATACACATACATATATACATATACATATGTGTATATATACACACATATATACATGTACATATATATATATACATTTACATATACATATACATACACATATATATATACATTTACATATACATATACATATATATATATACATATATATATATATATCTATATATGTGGATGGCTTTATAATGGATCATAATGGTTTCGTGGTGATTGATGTGTGTTTAATGCATGACATGGTTCAATTTCATTTTTTTTAACCACGGTTAAATCGATGGGTTGGAAGGGAACATCTTAACCGGAAACCATGGTTTTTACCATTAAAATCCATTTTTCATTTTTTTTAAATCCAATGATTAGATATAAATATATAAATATGTAAACATAATCATATTGGTATGATTCACATTGATTTACATTGATTAACCATTAATATTAAACCAATCCAATGATTGTTTCAAATTTTGATGGTGAAAACCAGGGTGAAGCAGTGGACCTGCTGAAAATTGCAGCCGAGGTCTTATCCCAAATACGTTGGTGCTGCCGCACTGGTTGGCCCTGACCTTTAGTGTTCTCATCATCGGAGGTGGGGGACGTGGGCCAAGTGGGGAGTGGGAACCCAGGGCCCCTCAGCATTTCAAAATTGGGGAAAATGATGGTTCATCCTGCTTGGATGTGGGTACCCTATTTTCAGACAAACCCATGTGATGAAAATATATGGGTAAGCATGATGACAATTCCATTACACATTCTATTTCCACTGGTCCACTTTCTATGGCTCTAAGATCACAAGTCCATGAGATACTTAGATGTGAGTTGACCTTTCCCGCAAATTTCTGCAAATCTGACATGATTTATCAAGCGAGCATTGCAATTAGCAATCAGGCGAAAGGCCCCTCGCATGTCGAGCGAAGACCATTTAGATGCTGCTGTTGTTGCACAAAGTCAGTGGCAAAAAAAACTTCTTCTGCCGGTTGCATCCTTCATTCCCACGTGTCAGAAATTGTACCCACTGGTAAACTAATATAGCTATGGAAATCACCATGTTAAATAGGTAAATCAGGTAAATCACACACATATATATATATATATGTACAGGTCATTGTCCATAGCTATGTCATTTTTGGAGGGTACCCCTAATGTAAATAAGAGGACAAATCAACAAATTCCATTGTAAGATCTCTTGTCTTGCTTTTCTGCTGGGGAATGCTGGGCATTGGCATGCTGTATTTCGACATCACGTATACAATATGGCAGAAAGCTATGAATTGAACCCACGAAACAACAGAACATGATAATTTCATGATCATTTCTATATACTTCTATATATTATTCTATATTATTCTATATTATTCTATATTATTCTATATTATTCTATATTATTCTATATTATTTTTTATATTATTTTTTATATTTCTATGAAAATATTTCTTTGATATTTCTATGATATTTCTATATTTCCACACGTTTCACCTGTGGCCCATTTTTCTCTCCGTGGATCCATGGGCCAAAAAAAAATGGCGTAGGTCTGGCCTACGCCTACCGCAGTCATGGCATCAAAGGAGTGGTGGCCATTTCCGGGCAGGCGATGGCCTCTGGGAAAATCCAGAGGGAAAATCCGGATCAATGGATTGGTTGAAGGGAACATTTTAACCGGAAAACCCCATATGAAAAATAGGAAAATCTATGGTTTCCGGTTAAGATTTTCCTTAAACCAATTGACTGGAGGAAAATCCCCAAAATCTGGGTACCCAAATCATCCAAGTCTTTGGTTTTTTGTTCTGCTGGTGGTTTGACAAAGCATGGGTTTTTCTTGGGATGTGAAGGGGGATCCCAAGTTTTGGGGTTAACCGGTTACCCCCCAATCTGAGAAAGCTGATTCTTTATGTCTAAAATTGTTTGGAAGATGAGTTTTAATCCTAGGTTTGGGTTTGAAGATGAGGACATGGATGCCCCCAAAATGCTCACTTCAATAGGGAAAATGTGGATGAACCATGAAAGAAATGGGTACCGACCAAGCGATATTGGTCCAGATTGGATGATTTTAGGGGTCCTCCAAGTAAGGAAAGCCACAAAGACCTATTGACACACCCACAGTGTGGAGATCACTTCGAATTTACCTAGTCGCCACAGGGAATTCCCAGCTTCCCAGGGGCGGCAATGTGGGAAACCCAACAATCAACCATCCCCAACATCACCTTCTTGATGATCTAAATGGGTGGTATACCAATGTATACCATCCTCTCCAAATGGTGGGTTCATTATTGTAATGTTGCATACATAATTTCCAACAGTATCTTCCCAGCATTTTCCCAGAGCCTCCACGCCATGCAGAAATTTGCAGGTCCTTGCGATTACCTTTGTTCAGCTGTCCACCAAGCTTGCCTTAGTCTCAGTTGGGATAGAACAGGTTTGATTGATCACTATTTTAGGTTAGGAATTGACTGTGTTTGAATCACTCTGTAAGTTTAGCTTTGGAATTGACTTCTAAAAAATCTTTGTTTGGGGCGCAAGCTATTTGTTAATCAATATATATATACACGGTATTATTATACACATAGAATCACATCGATAATGAGTTGGCTTCTGCCTCCCAGGGTGGTTTTGTTTTTGGAATATCTACTTAGAGGATACACATCTCGAAGCAGTTTTCAACACGTGGCAAGTGCGATACGTGCGGTCTCCGATGTAACACCTGGCAGCCCAACTGAGCAGAAACGCTTAGCACTTAGGAATTTTGGGGTGAATCACCTTGTGCCATCCAAATCCCTCCAATATTTAGATCTGGTTGGTGGTTTGGAACATGAATTTTATTTTTCCATATATTGGGAATAATCACCCCAAGTGACTTTCATATTTTTCAGGGGGGTAGGTCAACCACCAACCAGTTTAAATACAATTCCCCAATTGGTAGATGATGATGATTCACAATATATAACCACGAGCTTGGGATTTACAAAAATGCCCCGTAAAAACCACATCATTCGATCTCCTGGGGGCCGAAGACTGGTAAATTCCGAGTCGTTTCCTGCCAGATCGAGCACCATGAGGTCCAGCAAAACGGCTTCGCCTATCCTTCCTGTATTGCGTGGAGCCCAGTGAAAGACGGGAGACCCACAAGACATTCAACAGAAATATGGGACACATATTGGAAACAGCCACCCAAATATGGGGAAAACAAAAAAACATGCAAAAAAAATGGGAGAAGCACCCCAATCTCGTGATATATCATCATTTTCTCTAGTTGAATTGTGTTGCCCAAGTAGCTACCTTTTGACTCCTTTCGACCCAGCGAGGCTCTCATCCACTTTTTCTTCGTTTGGGTGGTGACCCATATCTTGGCAACGTGCGAAGCGGTTTCCACCTCAGGGCCCCGCACGGGGACATGACTGGATTGTTTATTTCAGGGACAAAACTGCTACCCTCTGGTTATTTAACATAGCCATGGTATAGATGGCCCATAGAAATAGTTCCCTATGGTTATTTAACATAGCCATGGAAAATGGCCCATTTATAGTTGGTTTACCTATTAAAAATGGTGATTTTCCATGGCTATGTTAAATAAACAGATGCTATTTATGAACCAACCAAAAATTGGGCCATATGGCATATGTTGTCATTGTCACTTTTTACCTCTAAGAAATTGGGTGATATATGATATGATATGTGCTACATCATTATTATTTATATAACCATCAACAATTTGGGATAGTACCACCAACAAGTGAGGACTCAAAGCATTGGTTTATTGGAAAATCATGACGCAAACCATAGGTGTTTTACTCCAAAATATAGCGGTTTCCTTTAAAATTTCCCTTCAAACCATGCTGGGAGCACAATTAATGGGAGCTCCTGAACCCGGCTCCATCATCGGAGCCCAGGATTGGACGCTTTACTTCAGTGACAAGGAGAACACACTCGTGGCCGTCCCTCCTACCAGAATTGGATGATGAAAAAAACTTGCAGATCTTGCCCTCTATATTTGGGATTACCCTCTGGTAAACTAACATAGCTATAGGAAATCACAAGTTTTAATGGGTAAATCAACTCTGAATGGCATTTTTCAATAGCTACGTCTACGTTAAATTACAACAGGGTATTTGGGGTACGTTTTCAGTTAGGATTTTGATCTATGGTGGGTAGCGGGTAGCTGGGTCAATGGGGTACCACCAGTTCCATTTCGCTTTACCCTCACTTTTCCAATTGCAACATTTGGGGATAAATCCTCGATGGACAAAACCAGGTACTGCTAGTGTTTTTTCTTTCAGAATCGAGGTGAACACACTGAGCCCACACCGGTTTTTCACCATGCTATCAGCGGGCGCTGCGCAGGAGGCCCTATCCAAGAACGCGACTTGGTATTGCAAGCGGATTCTGCCCATTGCGGTCCTCCAAACTGCCAATGTCATCATGAAACTCTGCTGCATGGAGGTCCATGATTAGATTCAGCAGATTTAACCATGAATTGGCCAGGTTGACCGACCCATCGCCTTTCCCTGACCAGGTTGATCGCCACTTACAGATGTGAAATCGTTCAGAAGGTTTTTTCAAAGGATCAATGATCAATGTTTTTTTTTTTAGTGGTGGACCCCCTTAAATCATCAAAAAGTAGACCATGACTTAGCATTGAGTCACCAGTCACCCATTTTTTGACGATTGGGGATCACTGAATCACCATCATTTATTGAAATGAACCCCGCGGCTGAGGAATACGACTTCGTTGAAGTACATTGGTGCTGGCTTCAATTCCATCATTGGCATCCTTTGTCCAGTCACTGAGCCATACTTGGAAGTGCAGTTCCAGTTTTAAGTCGACGTATTTTTGAATAATTCGTTATAGGGTTTATATGGGTATGGATCAATACCTATTAATACCATTTTTAGAGGGATGAACATCCATTTACCAGCTATTTTGATGTTCACCAGGGGTACAAGGTTTTGACCCACTGCCATATCCCAACTTATGGGGGTTTATGCCTCATCTTACGTCAGAGTCAAAAGCAGGCCCCATTTCTTTGTTGGCGGCGCCTCCTGATCAACCAAATTTCCGTGTTAAAAACACATATAAAACAAATGTATGACTACGTACATATAAGTGTAAATATATCGCGTCATATAAAAATGTATGTGTATATATATATATAATATATATATATGTGTGTATATGTATATATATATGTGTATATGTATATACATATATATATATATATATGGCCACCACCCCAAGAACCTACCTCAGATCACATCCAATAGCAATGTCAACTCACCAGCAACACTTCCAATGTCAGCTCAAAAGCAGAAACAAAACCAACAAAAAACACGAAAACTTTGGAAACAACATAAAAATACATTGGAAAACATTGCAAAAAACCTTTGGAACGAGCAAAAACATAATTTAGAACACCAGCAATGTTTGAAGGAACGGGCTTTTACTCACCAAAAAGAACACGTTGAATTTGCGCTGCCTCTTTTGAAAGTCACAGCATGTTTTGAACATATGTAACAATCCTTTGGATGACTCCACTTCTTTGGAAATATATACCCTCTGGTAAACTAACATAACTATGGAAAATCACAATTTTTAATGGGAAATTTCACTATAAATGGTGATTTTCCATAGTTATGTTAAATTACCAGAGGGTAACACTCCTTTCAAAGAACTCAAGCTGCGCTCTACTGGGACAAGAACACCATTTATTTGAAGGAAAGCTTTCCCTCACCAAAAACATAATTTTACATCCCCAAAGGCTGAAAAAACCAAGAAGAATTGCACATCCCCAAGGAATACTAGGCATGTTCAGCATACCTACGACTTTTTTAAACAATGACTTGACGGTCGAATGCCGGCGCATGAATCAGATCTGGTTCCGATTCTGGATTAATCTGGATCGATCTTAAGGAACCAAACACCCAAAAAGCTGGACAAAAAAATGCTTGTTTTATTTACTGCAAATACCACAAAAAAAACTCAAGGTAGGCCCTGGTGGGGGGGTGACCATATATGTATATATATATACATATGCATATTATATATTTACAAATAATTTCTATATAGTGGAGTGAATACTTGAAAACAACTGTTTTTTGTGTAAATACCACTGAAGATGCTGTTTTGGTAGGTTCTTTGGGGGGTGAGCATATATATATATTAACATATATATATATATATTAACACACACATATAAATATATATATATACATGCATCATTTTCAAAACCTATTTATAGACGCATCACAATAATAACACATCTGATTATATACTGTTGTACTTATTTATATAACTGATTTTGTCTTTACTCATGAAATATAATTACACACAAGGTGGTGTCCCCAAGATAGCTAAGTTGGTTTATGACTATAACGACTAGGACTTCTGCATGGTAGATATATCTATAATTAATTGGGGTTGTAAATCACCAAACATCACTGGGGGAAGGGCGGAAGCCCCTTGTACTACTATATTATTCATTTTTGTTTGGATGTGGGCCCATTTATAGCTGACAAAACTTATGGTTTGCCGAACTTAAAGATGGTGATTTTCCAGCTCGGAAACCGTTACTGTAAATAACCAGGGGGTAGATGGATATAGACGCATAGACAGGCAGATGGATTATCAATATCCCCATTGGAATCTTTAGGACCCACTGACAATCCGCCCGACTATATAACAAGAACAGGTTAACTATTACCCAAATGGTTGGTATATATAGATAGAGACACAGATAAATTTATTTTATAGACGCATCACATAGATTTCATCACATTTCATATATGTATATATATATATTTCTATAGGTATTTCTTTACATATATATATATATATATACAGATATTTCATGTACCTATCATTTCATCATTTTAGAAATACCTATCTATACCTATCATTTCATAATCATTTCAGATACCTATTATTACATAGGTTTCATCTATATCTATAGATCATAGTTCATACATATATGGATAGGAAATAGACCTGATACAATCACCTATAATGAGACTTAATATAGATATACCTATCTATAGATCATCCATCAGAATATACCTATCTATAGAGTATCCATCCCTACCTGATATACCTATCTACATTAATATAGACATTATAGACGTTTCATATCTCATAAGACCTATAATCTATATCTATATATCTGAAATATCATCTATAGAATCTATAGATTATCCATCACAAAAATACCTATCTATATATAGATGATCCATCCCTACCTGATAAATAGTCTATTTATACTATATAGGAATATCTATAGATGGATAATCCAAGAATTCATAGATTATAACCCCCCATGAATTATAATTATATCTACCATAAACCATAGTTAAGCCACCCATAAGACACATAGCTGCCATAGTCTTAATTATCATGATAATGGTTTACAAGGTTTATTGGGTTATGTTAACTGTTTCATAGGTTTATTAACATAGTTAATATGTTTTTTCCCATTCAGTAGACAATATGTTGAACTATAATATCTACCCTCTGGTTATCTAACATGGAACATCACCATTTGTCAGTTCGGTAAACCATCTATTTCTATGGGCCATCTATTTTCCATGACGAACTGTTAGTCATAACCAGAGGGTATGTACTGTGAATCATCATGAATCATCTACCAAGTGGGGAATTGTATTTAAACTGGTTGGTGGTTGACCTACCCCCCTGAAAAATCATGGAGTGAGTTCGTCAGTTGGGATGATTTTCCATTCCCAACTGTTTCTGGAAAGTCATTCAAAATTCCATGGTTCCAACAACCAACCAGTGATTATTAACCATCATTAACCATCATTAACCATCATAAACCATGGCACTATGCCCACGATTTCGCAGGTCTTAACTGCCCTGATCAGTGCCCTCCTGGGTCGCCGCTTTGCAGTACTGGCCTGGCTGGGCATCGTCGCTTGGCGGAAAAAATCCTATGGGAAAACACATGGAGAAATATGGAATATGGAACACATCCAAGTTTTTTTTGGGAAAGATATGGAGAACATATGGGAATAATGGTTAACCCACGGAGTTCTTGAATGAAGAAAGTGAAAGCATCATGGTTTTAAGATATTTTCAGTTCCATCAAACATCACACTCCATCAAAATCATTCCATCCAAATGACATGACATGATTGGTTTTGCAGCACCAAAGATCTTTCAAAATTGAAAACATGGAGATGACACCAACCAATCCCCAAAATGCACGGAACCATGGGATGAAAACATGATAAAACCTACCTTGAGACATGAGGAAAAAAATCTGAAATCCAGCAAAGTGGGATGGTTCAGGCAAAAGACATGAGGATGTTCATGGTTGAAACACAGAAAAAATGTGGATACCACAGGTCAGTTGGATACAGCCCGGTTTCCAGGAGGGTTTGATTGTGGAACTTGCGGTTGGAAAGGCGCATTTACAATCCGCCATGTGAACAGGTGAACAGTGACCGACAAACTTGTTAGTCGACTTGGACTATGCAGTATGGGTCATTAATTGTCCTGTACTTGGATCTACTGTATATATATATATTTATAATAATACTTTCTTGAATGAGGATGATCAGTGGAAGAACCCTTATCCCTTTGCGAATGGTGTGCACGCATCATTTCTGAAAAGCTCTTGAGGCTATTGCAATTGCTGGGGCAGCTTGGATTGGGCGAGATGGGTGCCAGCAGCTATGGAGTTGGAGCGTAGTAGTGTAAGTAAGGTGTTGCTCGTCATGATGGTGAAGTTGAAGTCTGCTCACCTTTTGATTACCCTTTGGCTAACAGGTCTGGCAATAATTATCCGTGACATTTATGCGAAACCCATTTGTAAGGAGGATTTCCTGTAAACAATTGGCTAGCTATGTACTGTTGAATCTACCAGAAACTTCAAGACCTGTTAATTCCAGAATTGCTTACAGGGAAACACTACCGAAGCGGCAAAGCGTCCTTAGTTTGATGGGATACAGTACACAAAGATATGGAGGTGTCCTAAAATGGGGTTACCCCCAAATCATCAATTTTTTATTTTCCATTATAAACAATCCATAAGCAATCCATAAACATGGGTACCCCATGGTACGCCCACTGATTATCCACATGGACCCCCATCGCAGTCGTCCACTGGGCACATTACAGGCTGGGGAATGAAGTTTACAACTCTGGTATACCAAAACAGTATAAAAAAGTAGGCTATGTCAGGTTTTTGATAAGTGCTTGGTTCATCCACATCCCCCATTAAAAGTGTTTTTATGCACTCTTTTCTGTTTGATATGATTTAGAATGTCGGCAACCCAATGCCACAACCTACCATTTGAGTCATTTGAGGATGGTTTACACAACCTACCCATAAAAATATGGTGATGACTTGGGGGATTGTTTCTTATTGTTTTACCCGCATTGCTGGGTGACTGGTTACCCTCTGGTAAACTAGCTATGGAACATCACCATTTTTGATGGGGAAATCAACTATAGATGACCACGTTCAGCTATCTTAGTCTTAACAAAAATAGTCTAAGATAATGAAAATGGTCGTCTAAAATGCTGATGACTTGGGGCCAATGGTTTTTCCATGGCCCAAGGGGTCCATCCCAGCTTCATTTCACGCTCGTTCCGCATCCGAGCCTTGAGGATGCCGTGATCAGCCGCGAAGGGCTGCGAAATCTGACCGTGGAGGGCCAGAGCGCCTCCCTGGCCCTGCTGGGGATGATGCTGGGCATCGGTGCCCGGGCTGCTATGGCTGGTTTTTTGGTGAATGGAGACATGGAAAAATGATGAAAAATGGGAGATCTGACCCGGAATCTGGAGTCTGGAAGGAAAATATAGGAAAATCCCGAAGCAAAAAGGCTGGTTGGTTGGTTGATGAACCGAGAAACATGGGGATTTAACATGGTTTAACCATCTGAAATGGGGATATTATGGGGATGTAACCAATATGAATCACTGCTTGGTGGTTTGAAATATTGATTTTCCACTTTCATACTTTCAGGGGGTTGTAACCGCCAACCTGAGGACTCCCTTCATGAAAACTCTTGTTTGGCAAATGAGGGTTGATGTTGACCTGACCGTAGATATTGGGCTGTTTGGAGCCAGCATATGGCTTTGTCTGAACATGTAGGGAACCCCCCTCAAATTTCTATTACTTTAGAACCTCATTTTCCCTCTGAAAAAATTACCTTTTCACTGAGAGGTGTACGCTGTTTTCTATCATATCCCTACTTGCTGATTCAGCTTAATGACTGGTAGTGGCTTCGCTCACCCCACTTCGAAGTCGTAGGTTCAATGCCCAGTGAGTTCACGTTTCGCTCGCTTCGGATCCTCCAGGATCATCGAAATCATAGCTTCACCCGGATTTTTTGAGTCCAAATAGATGTGTTTATCGCATCTCTAAAGGGACAACCATGGTTTTTTCATGGTTTTTTCTATGCGAAGCATTGCGAAGCCACGGCCACAGCCTGATGTGCCAGTGCTGATAGGCGGCCCATTGAGGTGCCCTCTTTGCGCGATCCATTCGTTCGGTGCTGATGGATTGCCAGATGAACAAGTACGAGTCTGACCAGGTGGCTCCGGGCTGCACCAGCGTCGGTTGGTCGTCGTCTCGGAACATTCGCTTAAAGTTTTTTAAGATCTCACCATTTTTTTCGGGTTTGAAACTGGGGTATTTTTGGGTGATGAGGTTTGGTATTGCAATGCTATGTCACCGATATGTTTATAGTATTTACCAGGGTTTGCCCCAGATGGTTCATCGGAATGGTGGGGACATGGGTACATAGGGCGCCAGCAAAAAGTTCTTTGCGCTCAACTGCATCAGTTGAAATCAGTGGTTTATGCATCTAAGAAATGAGTGGTTTATTATCATGAGGTATACTTCTTGGAAGTGCAGTTGTTATAGGGTCTATGTTCCAACTTGTGGGGGTTTATAACCATGGTTATATCCATGTGTAACCTCAACTGCCCCAAGTTCCGAATCGCCGAAACTCGGGACCGAAAAATCGCAGGACTGTCCAAAACTGTCGCCCTTGAACTTGGTGGCACTGACTTCCCCTGCAGCTCCTCGGCGCCAGACTTCCCCCAAGAAATGGCAGACAAAAAATGGTTCTTTTGGTTCCTGATTTTGGGGGAAATCCACTATAAATCTCTGGTAAACGTTTACATAACTATGGAAAATCACCATTTATAGTGGATTTACCCATTAAACATGGTGATTTTTTGGAGAAACCTGGGACTTTGTGTTGTGGATCATGAGTTCCAGCTGTTTTTTTTCCGGCGTCCAGGTCTTCTGCTTTGGCTTGGTTGTAACTTTGGTGACTTGGCGGCAGGGGTCAGTTTGTATCTACCCCGTAAAAAAAATAGGACAGAAACGAAAGAACCTCCAACATTTGCAAACAATCTTTGTATTTGACTAAGTTTTGGGAAGCTCACTTTGGGGAACGTTCACTGGTGACATGAGCCAACATTCATGTGGGAGTAGCTTAGCTGCTACTGAGTGACAGTCGATTCACACATCGTTGGTCTCAGAGAATCCTCAACCTCCTTCAACCTGCAGTTGATGGCTGATAACTGGGCAATAACGGCAATAACCATATAATCAACTGCCTATTTATGGATGGCAATCATATAGTATATCATATAATATTTATATATATAACCATATAATCAACTGGGCATATAACTGGTTGGTGGTTTGGAACCATGGAATTTTATTTTCCATTTCATATGAGCGGATGTCATCCTTCCCATTGACGAACTCACTCCATCATTTTTCAAGATGGTGAAATAGCACCACCAACCAGCTAAGTAGCTAAGTATGATAATCAATGGGTTTTTTTAAACATATTAAACCATACTAACCATATATAGGGATGGTGAAATAGCACCACCAAGCAGATAATCCGTGACATAATCCTGCAATTCATGGGGCGCATCGCCTAAGGTCGTCGAGGGCCTTGAGCCCTTCTTCGCCATGCCTTACATGGGCTCACAAGCGGCAGCCCTGCCGCTGGGGCGACCATGAAAAAAAATGATGTCCCACATTTTGTGGTCCAGAAATCTCAATCCGGATTAAATGTCTGCTTCAGTTGATTGTTGCTTCAGTCAATGGATTGATTTACGGAAAAATCTCTGGAGGAAACGATTGTGGTTACCATGAAATATCGGAGTTTTCTGCAAGTCGTCCCAGTTTCCAATTCTTTGATTCAGTGCCAAATGATTGAGGCTTGCAGTCAGCGCCTTTTGTGCCGTCTTCTTGAGCATCATGGGTGGCCCGGGCCTGTTGTAATGTGAGCCGTGGACGAATAAACCTTGGTTGATGAAGGATTGGGTAAGCAACCCCCAAAAAGTCATTTCATTTTCTGTTAAAATGACACCTCGCGCATTTTTGACAGCGCGCTTAGCATTCATGAAAGTTGACATAAGTTCGTGTTGATACAAAAAGCATCTAAGAGTCTCACGGCGGGGCTGCGCTCCGCAACCTTCCATTTCTTCCATGTCACAAAGCAGGTGGATTTCAGGTAGTTGCACCATGGCTAGTTAACCATTATTAACCTTAATAACCATATATCAACCATTATTAACAGTATATTAACCATTTCATCTACTATTCATCCAGCTGAGTTCCAAAACTGGATCCCAGAGGACGTAGTCGACTCAAAGCCGTGAGTTCTCCAAGGCAAATGAATAGACCATGTTGGGAAAACCCATGGACAACCACCATGTGCAATAGGTAAAATGAGGTAAATCATCATAGAACCATTTGTAATATATGAAATTAGGTAAATCATGGTAAATCATCATAGATTCCATCTATTTCCATGGGCCATTTTAATTCATTTTAACCATAGCTATGTGAAAAATCACCAGAGGGTAGCATGAAACAAAAAAAATGCAATCAATATTAATCAAGAACCCACATAAATTGCCCTCTTCATCCCTCTTCCATGAACTAGGGAGATTTCTCATTGCCAGCCACGTTTTCTACTTGGAGGATCATCCACGAATCGCAAATGCTTAGTAGTACAACCATGGTTATAACATGTAATAATATAGCATGTTATATATATATATGTAAAACACATATATATATATAATATAATTATGTATATATATATGGGATAACCATGTAGTCGTTTTAGCACACTCGGGGACTTGGCGTTTTTGTTCAATTCGTAGCTCCAGCTGCCAGGCATGTTCCTGATCAAGATGTTGGGTGCTCCAGCTGCACAGATCGCTGGGAAGATGAACATCCTGATGACCGTGGCGGTGCTCCTGGGCCGCGCTAGCTTGGCGCTAGGGTGTTTCTTCATTTGGCTGCTGCTACTACTACTATAATGGCTGCTACTACTACTACTACCACCACCACCACCATCAGCAGTACTACTACCAATCCTATTGGTTCTAGTTCTAGTACTACCGTAGTGTAATACTCGTGTTTTTCCTTTGATATTTCAGCAGTTGAACAGACCTTGCGAAACGGTCAGAAACAAATCAGAACAGCTCAGAAACACCCAAAAGGCAGCAGTTACCTAGCACCCACCGCCCACCTACCTACCTACCTACCTTACCTTACCTTACCTTTACCTTTACCTTTACCTTTACCTTTACCTTTACCTTTACCTTACCCTACCCCCCTACCTTACCTTACCTTACCTTACCTTACCTTACCTTACCTTACCTTACCTTACCTTACCTTACCTACCTATATATATATATACATACGTATATATATTTAATATGTGTGTATATATATACATATGTATATGTTTGTATAACATTTATTGTACACACACATAATATGTGCCATGGTCAAAAGATGGATTGTGTGACCATAAAAGGCATCTTTCATCAATCCATTATATAATTTTCAGTTATATGCACACAATGAGGATTCCCAATATGAGAGGGATGACCATAACCCATATACCATGTTTGACCCTGGCACATACCCGAAAACCCAGGAATCTCAATGACTCATGGACTGGGGTTTGGTGGATGATCACTAGAGTCACTGACGGGCAACATGAGTCACCTAAATCACTGGCTGGGATATGAGTATACAACTGGTTGGTGGTTTGGAACATGAATGGTTTAATGGTTAACAATGATGGTTCATAATGGTTTAAAATCTTTGGTTAATGATGGTTAATGGTTAATAATCACCTGGTTGGTGGTGACTGGAACCATGGAATTTTGAATGACTTTCCATTCAGTTGGGAATGGAAAATCATCCCAACTGACGAACTCCATGATTTTTCAGAGGGGTTGGTTGAAACCACCAACCAGACAAGCTTGCACAGAGTTGGACCATCCCGTTCAGAACACAAAATCCGATGATTTTGATGTGTTGTCCGTTTTCCATGCCATGGCTGGACTATTTCCGTTACCCATTTTTGAGGATGGCTTGTAGCTCATCAGCATAGGGGATTCGCAACAAAGAAACCAAAAGTGTAACGTTCGCCCGTCTTCTCGAACCCAAAAGTGCCATCCCTTGACTTGAAACACAGACTTGGGGATGGATGTCCATCATTTTTTCCTCCAGTTGGTTGACTGGTTTTCGAAGGATTCCCACATTGTCCGGGAAACAGTTGGAACCATAACCGAGGATCAACTGCTGAACAGTTGGTGGTTTTGAATTCCATTGCTTTGAAGTTGATGATCATTATCGTAGATCATCCCAGGCATGTGAACCCCACACCCAAAGAAAAAACAAATTATTCGCTCATTGGTCGATATCACAAAAAAGGGTTGGTTGCCGCGAAGAATTACGAACATTTTTGGTCACCGGGTTAGTAGTCTTGAACCGTACCCAAAAAAAATTATCCATATAGTAAATATCAACCAACCATTGTGAATCACATCTTCTGCAGGTTGGTTTTCCTTGCTGAAACCCCAGCAAACTTTCTGGCCCATAGCCCATCGGAATCTGGGTTTGTCTGAAAATGTTGGGAGAACCCAAAGATCTGATTTGGATAAATTTGATCACAACCCCACGTCGCGATGGTGGAAAAAGGGAAGATTGGAATTCTGGCGCAGCCGTCTGCTTGCAGGGGTGCAGCCGGCTGCGCCAGATGGTGAAATCATGCTAGGTTTGTCATATTTTATCAAATTTTATCAATTGTTTATCCATGAATCATTTTTTTTTCCCCTTGAAGTTCCATATTTTTTGGGTGGAAAAAAAACCATGTTCGGTTGCCACAGCCATGAGCCATGGATCAGTTCAGGTCGAGCTCCTTCATGGGTGAAAGACTCACGTTGCCCTTTGTGGCACCTCGGGTATTAGTTGATTGGTTGATGGGAAAAGAGGGAACATTTAATGATGTTTAATACAATGTGGGGCCCCCAGTCGACAGCTAAGTTGGCGAACGTTTAACTCCAATTTTTCTATGGTTTCTCGTACTTATATGTACTGACATAACTATACTTACTGGTGTTTATAAACCAACTTATAACTGGGGGACCCCACATTGTAGATTTAAGGCTTTTATGGCAGATTGTCCTGAGAAACCAATCGAAGTCAAAAGCAAAATCACGGTGCCAGGCAGTTTTTTTTTCACTTATGTCTTTTGAGCATCCATGCAGTGCAATTTTGCATAGGGGTCCACCGATATGTCAATATTTTTGGAAGGGGGGTCAATTTTTAATAATTTTTAGATGATTTTGGTTGAAGAACTGATGAGCACCTTTCCAACTCAGGTGATGTTTATTTTTTATTACTGGATCAAACATCAAACTGTGGGGTTAAGGGGCCTCCATAACTTTTTTATTGGTGAACAAGTCCAGAGAAAGAAGCAAAACAGCCTTCATGCTTTTCGAGAAAAATTGAATGCTTATTTTTTTCATATTTTTTCAATGGTTCAAAAGCCAAATCCACAGCTTTCCGTGGTCTTTTTTGAACCCGCCTTCCCCAGGCGGGTTCTGCGATGGTTTTGTTGGGTGCCTCCATCTTTGAACAGATGAAGGAGTTGGCTCCGGAGCTGCTTAGCTGGGTTTATTCAGCTTCAGATGAGTTGGAGAATCATCCACCTTAGCAACTGATACATCCAGTGGTGAGTAATCCTGGTCCCCGATTCCTAGGCTTATCCCATTTTGTCATATGGCTGATTCGCCGTAAACCAGTTAAAAGGGATGATCCTCCAAATAGTGATTTGGAAGCCTCGTTCTCAGCATAAGGCCTTCCCATAAAACGATGAGAAAAAACGATGCAAAAGAGATCATTTGCCAACAAGTACACTCTGGTAAACTAACATAACTATGGAAAAGCATCATGTTTAATGGATAACTATAAATGGCCATTTTCAATAGCTATGTTTGTCTACCAGAGGGTAGTATCCTTGTGAAATAATTTAGTTCAGCCCACATCCGATGGTTGCAGGAAAGAGACAGAGCTGTTCAGGGTTCCAGCAAATTGAAAGCACATTCAGCACTGCTTAGTTTTGTTTCACCTTCAACCCAAAAGATAGAAACGTATAGAAACGTACAATCCCATTGTGGGAACTGCAACTGACTTGGGCCCGCCTGGGCCCGACTGATTTACATCCGAGGCAAACGACATCAGCAAAGTCAACGACTTACAACACCGTCTGAGTTGCCAAACAAAAAAAGGGCCTTTCTTTTGATTAAAAACAGTATTTGCTGTATGTTTTTAAGAGTCAGTTGTAACATGTCGTAACATACCTAAGTTGGCTTCAAAATGCTTGGAAAACCAATGAAAATTCGGTCATGGCCATGACGTCATACGTGACGTCTGAAGGTCCAGAGGGATACATTTGGTGAACCCAAAGCCTGAAGTAAAATCACGAATCTGTTTCACAGCATTACTACATATTGTGAACTGCGAAAGATCAGAAACGCAGCAGCGTGCTGTGCAAAAACACGCGGGCTGCGACGGACATGCACGGACATGCAGGGACAGTGGGAAAGAGTTCATGAATCGGAGGTGCATGGAGAATTGGGAACCTTATGGCAATTTGTTGATGATCAGATGATATCAGATGACCATTGAAAAAACATCCAAGAAGATGTGCCACGGCCCACCAGAGGGTCCCGGCTGGCTGCATCCACATGCGCTTCTTTTCCAGAAGCCCATTTTTGTTCGAGAAAATGAAGTCCTACTGATACATGTATCGTAGTGAAGCCGTTGCACCAAACTGCTCGGCTGATATCGCAACGAAGAATGACTGTGATCAAGTCCACTGCACGTCCGGGTGTCTCAGTGTTCTGGGGACTTGGCATGGGCCAAATTTTGGAGAATATCAATTGAGTTCTCATTCTTTGAAGGGAAAATCACCTGAAAAAACATCACAAACCTATTAAGACTGTGTACTAATATGTACTAATAGCGTATAAAAACTAGCGTATAAATGCTACTAATAGCGCATAGTGTGGTCACTCTGACCAATTTTACGCGCGCTTAATCTACGGTCTCACGTTTCCTGCAGAAATCCCGTTTAAAATCGATTCAACCGATGATAAATCTGAGGGGTTCCATCAATGGGGTATCCCCAAGCTCGCTGGATGATGGAAAATCCCAGCTATAAATGGATGAGAACTGGGGCGGTTTCCCGATTTTTGGAAACCCAGCAATATCTCGAAGCAGCAAACATCAGCAATGTGTCTTGTTTTTTAATGACGCAACCGTCTCATGCTTTCCCACGTCTCTCATCGATGTCATCCTTCCGAGGTCTTGGTCGTCTTGGTCTTGTCCCAGATGCACTGGTGCTGCCGCACTGGTTGGCCTTGACCTTTAGTCTTCTGATCTTCGTAGGCGCGCCGCGCCGGGGTGGACCTGGAAGATGGCCGATTGGAGCCGATGATTCGGCAATCGTTTTTTGAAAATCTCATGGAGTCTATGCCATAAAAAGTCAGGTAAAAACTAGTAAAAACATCTTAATTGTTGGTGGTTTGGAACATGACTGGAACATTGGTGAAATGTATGGGATAATGATGGTTAATGATGGTTAATAATGGTTAATAATCGCTGGTTGGTGGTTTGGAACATGTTTTTTTCCATATATTGGGAATAATCATCCCAACTGACTAATATTTTTCAGAGGGATTGAAACCACCAACCAGTATTATTGTGAATAGAACTCAACATATCTCTAGATTCCCCATAATCTGTGACGATTTGCACAAATCTATCATCGAAGCAAACATGCAATGAGGAACCAAGCAAAGGGTCGTTCTCACGTTGTGACACAGGCATTTCTGTGATGTTAATGCGCAAAGTCAGTCGCAAAAGTACTGCGTTGTGCTGGCCAACTTGTTCTGTTCTGTTCTGTTCCCTCTCCTTGCTTCGGTCAAAATGTGTACTCATGCAATAGAGGACTCATAGACATGTTCCATTTTTAAAGATTTCTTACTTAAACTTAGGAAATCATGGTCCGTACATATATTATATAATATACACACAATATATTTATATATATATACACATATGTGTATATATATATATATCATTATTATTATATGCATATATCTATATATATATATGATATATATGTGTCGTGTACATCGTACATATATATATATATAATGCACTATATGGATCTTTAATCATACACGCACAATATATACCCAAACAGGTAACAAACCATGGTCACTTCTCGATTTCCAAGCAATCTTGGGGTTGGCTCCAGATTTAAAAAACGCAATCACATGGTTTATCATGATTTCGCTTCAAAAGTTGCCATTGCCCATCTTGAGCCGTACCCAAACAATCCCAACCATCAAAATTATGGTTGCTGTGTATGTACGATTACAGATATGATATATATATACATACATATATATATATATACATACATATATATATATATATACGTATTTATATACATATATATACACATTTATATATACATATATATATCTTCATCCCTATGAATCAGTAGCTTCTCAGATGGCTTCCTGGCCCAGGCCTGGGCTATGCCTACCGCAGTCACGGCATCAAAGGCGTGGGGGCCATTTCCACGCAGGTGGGGACCTGGGAATCCTGGGAAGATGCCGAATTTCCGAATTTGGGTGTCACATCTTTCACTGGAAACGGATATGGATGGATTGTTTTTTTCTGTTGAAGGGGGTTGCGAAATTTATATACAGCTGCTGCAAGAGATGGATCTTATGTGTGTGTATATATATACATATCTCATAATATTTGCATATAGATTTATACATATGGTGAAGTGCTTGTTTGCTTGTTTTGTCATCTGAGTGTGACAGAGTGTGAGAAACAAAAGAAGAAAAAGGCTGGGAGATGTTGCCGTTTCACGGCCCTTCTCGAAGGTGGCTTCACCCAGTCTATCATGACCCATAGGATCCATGGTGCTGGTATATATGCTAACATTGGGGATATATTGATGGTAAATATTGGTAAATGTTACCATATATAGCATACATGGATCCTATGGGTAATTAGAATTGATGTGAATCGACTGATCTCCACGGCAATCCAAGAGTTTGCCATGGGTAATGGTTATGGAAATAATGAGTCAACCATGTGCTTTCATGGGCCATGGCTTCCATAGCAAACTGTTGAGTTGCCGGAGGGTGTGAATGGAAATCATCTTGTATGACAATGTCCAGCAGGTATTTTCAACGTGTTGAAACAGAAGCTGAATTCTGAACATTTCTGAACCACCCCATGAAAAGTGGTTCCGAGTTCCATGATCAACCAATATCATGTTTTTTTTTGTTGTGCAGACCATCTTGGACCCATTTGTCGAGCCATGCAGATCTGCAGGTCCTGGCCATTGTCTTCGTCCAGCTGTCCACCAAACTTGCGGCCTGTCCCAACTGGCGACCTTTTCGGGCAATCCACCAGAAGATCCGAATGACTCACGAAAAAACCCTGGGTTATATAATCATGGATTGTGATGGGTAAAGTGAACCATTTGACTTTCAGGCAAATGTTGTAAAATGTTGTAAATTTGATTGGTGGTATTTGGGTACAGCTCAAGATTACCATGGTTACCTTGAAAGATTTTTCGATGTTTGAATTGCGTCTCCGAGTTCAGGTCCAAACAGGTACCCAATTTTGTAGCAACCTCTGTGTTTTGTGGCCAGCATCACCCATGAAATATGGATTCTGATCCCTTCAGCTGGGTCGGGGGCAACATTGTTATAACATGTAAAAAAACAGCCCATGCTTTCGATCTTTGAATCCCCTCCATCCATGGTTTAATGATGGTGGTTGTTTGCTATATCCTATAATTAGGATCCATGTATGCTATATATATATGGTAACATTTACCATCAATATACCCCCTTTATGTTAGCATATATACCAGCACCATGGATCCTATGGGTATTGGAAAGGAATGATACGCTTTACGTGTCTGTTGGATTTTTGCTCAGCTCATCATGGCACCGTGTCCGATCCTGGCAGCTTTGTGCGTTGGAATCGAAGAGTACAGCTGCCAGGGGCTCTGCAACCTGCCCGGCGCGCGCCGCGATGCTCAACACTTCGCGGAGTTCTTGCGTGGCAGGAAGCTACCTGAGGAGAGACTCTATTTGTTGCTGGGAAGGGTGACATGGATTTGCTGAAGATGCTATTTTTGATCTATTTTTTTAATTTTGTCTCATGTGATTCCATTGGTCCCAGGTGTTTCTTTTTGCCGCGAGCTGACCCAATGGGCCTCCAAGGTGACGAAGGGCGAGCTTGAAACCGCCATTGGCCAGTTCATGCACCTGATCAAATCAGATCGCCCGAAGCCTTCCACGTGTCATGTCGTTGTGGTTTTCATGGCAGCTCACGGACGGCAACCTCACACCAGTGAAGTTCCTGCCATTTTGCCGTCAGATGTGAGATTTCCGGAGCGTGAGGAGGAGTTGGTGAACTTGGACCCCTTACTTCTAGTTCCCCTTGACTCCATCAAATCTGAAAAGCTGAAAGTTTGGCTGACGATCGATGCATGTCGCGAGAACCAAGAGATCGTCACCTGGACTGGGAACCAGCAGTCACAGCTGCAACGAGTGCATCGCCGGTCTGAAACAGACTTTCACATCCTGCTCGCATGTGACCGTGGCCGATTTGCCAACGATGCATATTCTTTGGCAGATGTCTTGATCGAAGCCCTTGACGATCCTTGGAAGGACCCTTAAATAATTCACCGCAGCTGAGATTTACACAGTTGGAGGTTTCAGACACTGAGAAATTGACATAATCAACCCTCTTGCTAGCTATCCTCAGCTCTGTGTTTAACCAGTCAGTCTTGAGTTGTCATGCAGGACGTGGAAACGGCTTCCAAAGAGGCGCAGAACCGAATTGAACAGTTGAGCTATGGCAAGCAGCGACCTTGGAGAAACTCCCGTGGCGACTTCTCAGGGATTCTGTTACCGGAGCCTAATATAGAAGCACTATGTATGCCTCTGATGTTGGTGAAGTGGTTGATGTTAGCCGCCGGAGTGTTGGCTGCAATTCTGGTGATCTTCATTTTCTGGCTTCTCTTGCAAAGCATTGACATGGGATGCACCGTGCAATCCAGCCGACATGGCGTAGGATGCCCTGAGGATTCGTGCTTTTGCACTGACTGCGACCTTTGCAAAATCTATTTGGATGAACGGCATTGGCAGGAGTTTAGCTGCCAGATGTTGGGGTTGCCGTTGAACCGGTGCCGGCTCACCTTGCTTGCAAACGCTGGCTGGCTGGTTGCAACATCCAAATTGGGCTGGCAGACCTTTCGAAAATGTGGGAGGGATCCCGGGCAGCTGTTGCTGGTGGTCGTCCCATGTGTTCTTAGTGCAACCTCCGCCGTTCCGCTGTGGCAAATTTATGTGTCACTGAGCTGGAAGGTCTTCACAGTTGCCGTGATGTACAATGTCATCAATACCTGCTTACTGGCTTCCTCCATGTCCATTGTACTGCGATTGGCTTCACTTCAGCAAAAGCAAAGATGTTGTGGGCGAGCCTTCGACATGTTGTCCAGGCAGTTTTTGCGAAGCTTCCTGCCAGCTGCAATGCTTGGCGAATTCTGCGTCATGCTTCTGACAAAGTCGACTAAATCATTTGAGGAGTTCTTCGAACAGGAAAACAAGTTTTATTTGTTGTATTTGATGCTTGGTTTGCTCTTGTCGTGGATTGCCTGGAGACTGGTCTGTGGAATTTCTGCGAAATACAACCGTGATCTTCGCTTGAAGATGAAACGAGTTGTTTGGTACCTTCTAATAGGGAAGATAGTTTGGTCAGTATTTCGCTGCCTGCATTGGCTAGGAATCTGCCACCATTTTACTACACTGACTAGCAAGTACAACCTGGTGATTGTCCAGATGTAACGCCTAGCACTTCTCTGGCTCCTATGTTTGATCAGAGACTTCACAGTGCATTACACCCAACTGAATGAACTCCCATCCCGGTTGGGCATCCGCGACCTAAATGACTAAGCTTTTAGTGCAGGCCATGCCGGCTAGCCCGTGCAAAGCTGGGACCGTCCTTTGCTGGGTTCAAATGGTGGAAGTCATTTGGAACCCAATGATTAACCCCACTGGAGGTTGAGGGATGGGGGCTGCCAATCAGACCTGCTGTTTTGAGGGAACCAATATATAATGGGATCTGGTACGATTTCATGTCATCGGTTAGGTAGGTCTGGGACAGGAAGGTGACTCTGAAGAGCTTGTTCAAGCTTGATCGTGGAAATCCGATTCTGATTTGATTTATTTATTTTATATATGTTCATATTTCTTTATATCTTTATACTGTGTGAAGTTCATCCCGTGGTGATCACTGAGGAACTGCCAGCACTCTCGTGCCATTTTGGCGCAAGGTCATCTGATCACTCCCAGGCTGAAATCTTTTTCTTGTGCCTCTCGGTGTTTGTGCATAAGGGCCTGGGAGTTGATCTAATGTCAAATTTTCCCCCTGCTCGATCGACATTCCCATCTGCTCAGTTTCGCCAGCAAGCCATGGCATCCTCTCGTGCTGCAGATTGGATCGGTCCTGATGACTCTGCAAGTGCGACAGGCTCAGCAGTATCGTGGAGTGTTGTTCAAGAAGGGGGAGCTCAGCCTGCAAGGATCCAGTACCCTGCTCCAAAGCCGCCGCCCAAAGGCTTTGAGAAGAAGGTGATCCCAGAGAGCGCTCCGGCTGGCCAAGAGGAGGTGGAGTCTGAACCCGATATGCCTCCTCATGATGGATGGGATGCAGATCTGCCAAAGATAGCTCCACCACAAGCGGCTCCAGCTGTTCAAGCAGCAAAGCAGCTCCTGGGTAGTGCTCAAAAACAGGCTGCGAAGATCGCCTCGCAGAATGCCAAGGCTCGGAAGAAAGGGCATCGCGGCATTCGCTGGGGCCAGATGCCGGCGGCCAACGCTCAGAATTTTCAGTTGCCCCCTTACGTTCAACAATTGGGGGCAAAGGAGCATGAACGATCGGTGCTTGTCATTGACAGCAGAGACAAGCGGATCCAGTCTCCTTACCAAGGTTGGCTTCTGGACGAGATCTTGCTGAATGCTCAGAGTGGCATCAATGTGCTGTCCGATCGACAGTTAGTGAGATCTCCAAACACGGGCTATCACTTCAACCTGTTCTATGTCCGCACTCTGGATGGGTTCAAGTTTGTGTTGGTCGGCTCAATGACCTCGTATGGGACAGTTCCTTGCGCGAAGTGGGACTATCCTACGGGGCAAGTGCTCTCGCACCCAGCCTTCCAACCGTTCAGATGGCCTATGATGACAGATGATGGATCCACATGGGTCGACGTCAAGGTCAAAGTGGAAGGTGAGTTGCTGCTCCACCTTGAACTGCGTGGTTACCGATCGGACCAGGATATGACGGTCCAGTTGAACTACATCAACGACTCGGTGATCCCGCGGTTGGATGAGATGCTCTTCATCCCTTCGGTCGCGGTCACGGTGTTCCAAGGGTGGAGAGTCATTGCTACCTCGTTCGAGGTTGGAGGGCGGCTCTATGCATGCAGTGATGGAGGCACAGTGGTTGCTCTTGATTTCCCACTGTGCCACTTTGAGATGAGAGTGACTGCAATCTCATCGTCGGACTCGATCGGGATGGATGCCGATCGTCTGGAGTTTCGCTTCAGGTCATCTGGAGACAAGGTTGACGTGTCGTGCTCCCAGGTGGTGGTCCCATCGACCTGGCTGGTCGTTTCGCGTGTGTCAGGCCCGACGCTCGTGAAGAACGCTCATTGGTGCCGTGACCACCATGCCAGGATCGAGGGTCCGGATCAGACTATGCAGCTCTCACAGCTGGCTGGGATCCACGCCCATTGGACGGCATCGATCGAAGCTGGCTCTGTGGAAGAGACGGGACCCAGAGTGGGGGCAGTTGCGGTGGAGTCTCATGCCTCCAACTTGCACTTCACCTGCGAGTCCCCTTTGTTCAAGGCGGAGAAGGCGATCGTGCCTCGGGAAGCTCTGGCCATACAAGCTCACAATGTAGAGCTCGAGCGAGCAGAAGACGGTCGTTTTGCCGCCAGTCACAGGTGGTCCATCGGTGGTGCCAGCTTCTTCGGTCTCTGGAAGTTTGCGAGCTCTCGCAGGGCCTATGGCGCCATCATTGACTGTGGCTCCAAATGTGCCTTCTGAGGTGGCTTTGACGGCCCCAGGAGAAGCTCCGACAGCCACCAATCTGCAGGGCGGCGCTGTGCATGTTCATCGCAGACCTTTGGAAGCTCGCCAAGGGGAACAGATGTCAGCAGCAGCGGTCACTCCGCAGTTCTTTTTGGATCGTGTCAGCCAGGCCACAAGCGGCTATGTGGCTGGATCCGGCACTGCGCAGCCTGGTCAGCCAGTCAGCTATGGACCCCCACCTGCAGAAGAGGTCACAGATTGCTGAGGCAGACGGCTCCGTAATCCATCTTTTGAGATGCTTTCCTTCAGATTGGCATGATCGCCAAACTGCGCAGCTTGTGAAAAGTTGTTGCAGCATTTCAGAGGGAAAGTTTTTGGACAAGTGATGTTTGTAATTTGATCTTGTGTTTTATTTTACTGCTTTGCTGAGTTTCCACTTTTGCTGAGGGTTGCCCGAGTGTTCACATCTCCCCCATTTTTCTTTTTGTGATGGGACGATCGTCCTTGGGCAACGTTGCCCTGCTCAGGCACGCCCCTCAGCAGTGTTGTTGTGGGAACTCAGATCAGACTGTCAGTGAGAGCGACTGATTAGTTTAGGTTTATCCCTGATCAGTCATCTCGCTCGGTTTGATCTGTAATCCGTGACATGTTCACATTCATTACATGTTCATGTCCTTGTGCTCGTGAAGAGCCGCCTCGTGAAGAGGTTAACATAATTGCTGAATTTCACTTCAATTGATGTTCATTGGGGGTTCATGCTACATGCACGTTATTTGTTCAGGCATTTGCTCATGACCTCACCCAGGTTGGTACACTCATTTTTAGGAGAGTGGTGTTCCTTGGTGCTGGGTTTCATGTTGCTTTTGTCTTATTTGTTCAAATAATGTCATGTTCATGAACAGTTGCAAGATGGCTCAATCGAACGAGAGATGGGCATCCAAGATCTTATGCCTCCCTGTTTTCTCTGATGCTTTCGCCCAGGCCGTGCTCGCCTCGCCGTTCGCCAACTTGGCACTCATCTCGGCCATGGAGGTGCGTGTGGCGTCGGAGTTCGTTGTCAAGGTCCATGAGTGGGCTCCCACACTGGATGAAGGCATCAGGGATGTTTTACTGGAGAGCAGTTTTATGCTTGAGCAGTATTGGAGCCTGGCCTCGTCGATCGAGAAAGCCTTCTTTGCTTCAACTGCTCAACAGCTAGGTTTTGGTATGTGTGACCCTTTATCAGTTACTTTGAGTTCTGAAGCTGCCAAAGCCAGACGCTCTCTTGCGATCCGTGCTCTTGCTCAGAAGCCTGCCCAACCGCCTAGGAAGATCTTGAAGAAGCCGGAGGAGGAGGTGACTTCAACTCCGCTTCTGGATCAAGAGAATGCGGCCAGGCGCAAATGGGCAGCCAATCTCGAGGACATAGGGAAACGTGCAGGGGAGTTCTCCAAACTGTTGATCGACACCACCAATAGTGAAGGGTTGTCAGCAGCTGAAACGGCACGGCTCAGACAGCTTGTGTTGTCATCAGGGGCTCCCCGGACGATGGCTGCCCATATTTCAGCCTGGGAAAGGTTTGAAGATTGGCTAGCCAGTGAACAGTTGGCTGTGTTCCCACTGACCCATGACAAGATCTTGAAATACGCTCTTGCATTGGATCAGAAGGAATGTGGCCCTTCTGTGTTGCCGTCCTTTAGAACTTCAGTTAAATGGGTGACCTCCAAATTGGCGATCGAGTGCCCTGATCTAGCTCACCCCGCACTGCTGGCTGTTCAGGCAGAGATCGTCAAGAAGAGGAACACGACCTTGAAAGAGGCCGTCCCCATCCCAATTGCAGCGGTCGCTTGCTTGGAGCTCTTTGTGGTGGATCCGAACGAACCGGATGCAGCGAGGCTCTTTGCATGGTGGTGGCTCTGCATGGTTTTTGCTTCTCTGAGGTTTGATGATGCTTTGCATGTTAAACCCCAAGAACTTGTTTTAACTGATCAGGGTCTTTTTGGGATCGCGTGGCAGACCAAAGTGGAAAGGCGCAGGCGAGGCACGAAGTTCGTAGTGCCGCACGTAGGGTTCAAGGATTCGGCTTGGCTCGAGACAGGCTGGGAGTTGCTCCTCCTTGAGAACCCTGATCGAGACTACTGGATGCGGGACCTTAACTCTCGTGAAGAGTTTCGTGATGCCCCTGCGTCCTATCCAACGATCAATGCAGTGGCTGCGAACGCTAGGCCAAACTGCCGTGACCCAGTTCATGAACGGCAATCAAGAAGAGATCAATGCGGTGTTGGACCGGCTCTCAGAAGTGACAGCTCATTCAGCCAGAGTGACGTTGCTCGACGCTGCGGTCCACGCCGGCCGCTCCACCGAGGAGATAGGCCTCCAGGCGAACTGGAAGAACCCTGGTCCTTTGGTGCTTAAGTACACTCGTAATCGCACCAGTGTTCCGGCTCAGATGGTGAGACAGCTCGTCCAGGATATGATCGAGAATGAGCATCCAATCGAGCCACCAGAGGGGGCCATCCTTGATGGAGAGGATCCTTCGGCGCTTGAGGACGTTCAGTTCTTTGTCAAGTCCTCGGGCGCCAGGCAAGCTCATGACTATAGGCACCACTGCTCTCAACTTGGGGATCCCACAGCGTTAGCGTGTGGTCGCCTTCCTTTGGACGAATGCTCGTCTGTAGGGTCAGCATTGCCAGATGCAGCAGTTCTGTGCAAACATTGTGCTAAAGCTCGTCCTGACGTAGCCGCTCGCTGCTTCTCTGTGAGTCCGGGCTCTCGTCATGCCTGAGCCGAGCCTTTGCTGCATTTTATTTTCTTTTTCGTTTAAGTTTAGCCTGGTGGCAGAAGTTCTTTAACTTTGATTTTGTGAACGGCCAGAAATTTTTGGCTCCCTAGCAGTCATTGACAATGGTCGATCGGACCGTGTATACGGCGGATAAGACCCCAGATCTGCCCTTGAGACAGATCCTGGGCCGTCAACGGGTCTCCAATGAGCTCTGCAAGACTGCGGCTGACGCGGGATTGCTCAATGTGGAGACCTTTGCGATGCTGGGCGACAACATCGCGGGGGTCAAAGCCACTCTGAAGACGATCATCCCAGACCCGGCATCCTTTGGCCCTGATGCGCCCTCACAAGAGCTCGCGTTGACCGCTCTCGCGGCAGTTTGGAAGACCTGCTCAACCATGCAGGACCATTTCGCGGCTCGAAGGGCCAAGATGGAGGAGGATCCCTCGAAAGTCCCCGAAATCCCTGGCGAAGATCATGCTGAATTTAGGGAGACTTTCGTGGCTCGCCATCCAGATGTGGTTCTTCCCTTGCACCGGGAACCCCACAGAAAGTTCGTCGAGCGTGTTCAACGGGACTACTTGGTGCATGGCTTTGTGCATTTCTATGAGGTCGGCGAGATCCGCACCCGGAACGAGCAGATCGCTCAAAAGTCAGGCCTCACGAAGAATGCCGAGGATTTGCTCCGGGTGGTGATGATCGATCAGCCCACCTCTGCCAGCTCCGAATCACAGGTCATGGACAAGTTGCACGCGTTCTTCATCACCTTAGAATATCTGAACATTTGCGAGTTCTCGTTTGCGGCCGGCCCCCTCAAGTACCTCTCGGAACTAGAGGAGTGGCGCCACGAAAATCGAGGCTTGGCCCTGTTGCTCACCGTGGACACGCTCATCCGCAAGAAGGTTCATCGAGTCAGTTCTGACCAGCGCAAAAGTTTTGGATCGTTCTCTGCGGCTCTGCTAGAGGTGCTCGCGAACCACAAGCAACTCTGGAATGATGCTCGCTCCAGTGCCGAGCTGGACAAGTTCAAACAGGCGGGTCAATTCCCGGCTCCTTCAACTCCAGCCAAGAAGCGCTCGCGGTCTCGTTCGGGTTCATGCAGCAGTGAAGACTTCTCCGAAAGCCAAGAAGAACCGTGCTCGGAGGGTCAGGCAGAAAGCTCAGCTCCAGAAGGCCAAGGACGTTCTCAGCAAGAGTTCTCCCAAGGAATCCGCCTCTGGGGCCGCTCGGCCTGCACGCGATGAGCGTGTGCCAGCCAAGGAGTGGCAGAAGATCACGGCTTTCAAATATGGGGGCCCGAAGCGTTGCCCTTTCTACAATTGCTCTCTCGGTTGTCGTTTTGGTGATAGCTGCAGACAGAAGCATGCCTGTGTCGAGTGTGGTAAGGACCACCCTTGGCATGGCAACCACTGAAGCGACGAGGGAGGCCAGGTGGCCTTAGAGGCTCGGCCACCTGGCACTTGGGTCGATCGACCGGCCGCCCCAAGTGACCGCTCTGCCAGTGATGTGAGTCAGAGCGTGAGTGAGGCAGCAGTGTCTGATCAGCCCTCCTTTGCCTGGTCCAAAGGCCTAGATGGAGTTCCTGCGTTGCATGCTCGGGGGCCCTACTTTTTGGAGCTCTTCTCGGGCACGGCGGGCCTGTCTGAGGCTGTTCAGCTGCGCGGCGTTCCCACTTTGCCGCCGGTTGACATCGTGGTCTCCCCCTTGGTGCCAGAACCAGTGGACCTCATTGACATGATCACGTGGTCTACAGTGCTGAAGGTGCTCACCTCAGGTTTGGTCTTCTTCTTGCATTGTGGGACACCGTGCAATACCTTCACGGCAGCTCGGAAGCTTGACGGTGGGCCTCCGCCGTTGCGATCGGCGCTCCGTCCTATGGGTTTGCCGGATCTGTCACAGGACAACCAGTGTTTAGTCCTGCTTGGTAACATTTTTCTTTCCAGGTCGGCTGAAGCTTGTTTCATTGTTTTTCATTTTGGGGGGGATTTCTCGATCGAAAACCCTCTCCTTAGTTTGATTTGGGTCACTGCAATCATGGAGCAACTAGTGGCCGATACTCGTGCTCTTGCGCTGGACTTTGATCAATGTGCTTTTGGGGCCTTGTCGCTGAAGCCGACGCGGCTGCTATGCTCTTCTGAACTGCTCGACGACGTTCAGATGCGCTGCCCGGGCGGTCATCGCCATGTGAAGCTCAAGGGCAAGATGCGGGATCCCCAGACTGGCTACTGGGTCTTTCGGACCTTAGCTGCTCAAGTTTATCCATGGGCTCTGTGCGCTACTATGGCAGAGGCGATTGCGGTTCTCTACAATGATGCGCTGGCGCACTTCGCTCCGTCCTTTGCGCTCACCACACCGGCAAGCGATCGCAAGCGCCCCCTTGGGTCAGGCAAACCTTGGCTTGGTCATCGTCAAGAGGCCACAGCTCTGAAGGCGCAGTGGGCTGGCTACCAGCTCAAGCGGGGTGCCGCCAAGCCCCTCCCTGGAGATGCCAAAGGTAGCCTTGAAATGTATTAAATACATCCCAGTTGTATTTTGTTGCCCCAGGTTGTATCTTGCATATGGTGCCTCTGGGGGCATGCCCCCATGGGGCATGCCCCCTAGGGGCACATATATAGGCTGATAACATAATATATATAGCATATATGTTGCATGCATTGCAATATATCCTATAGTGACCTCGATCTGCAGAGCTATCGCGCTGCAGTCTAGTTGGCTTCAGGCATATATATAGTCTTGCAATTTGCAAGCATGCAATCCCTCAGTGACCTCTCTGCAGAGCTTGTGCTGGAGTCTGTGGACGAGCCAGCTTGTGAAGTCTTGCTGAAGACCTCTGTGCTTCACAGCAACAATCTCTTGACATCATTCCAGTCCCATCTCTTTTCCAGGCTTGATCTTTTCTCATTTCATTTGATATCTATAGGTCACAATATGAAACATAACGAGTCTAGAAACAACTTAACCTGATATTATATAACTATATACTATATGTATGTATCTGTGTATGTATATACATATATATTATACATATATAACATATACACACACACATATATATATACAAACATGCGAGCATAAGAAACCACAACATGAAAGAAAACGCACAAATGCCAAATCCACGTTTGAGCTGCCAAGAAGGAAAAACCATGTTTTGCACCGTTTTGCCACTTCCGTTTTGATTCTAAACTCAAGAGTTTGAATGGAGCAGTGCATAACACACAATTCTTTTTTGCCTGGCAGTTTGGTCAAGTATTGGTATCGACCTAGCTGGCTTTTCCTTTAGGGCCTTATAGACCCGATTCCAGTGCAAGTTGCACTATTGGCCAAACGAAAGATTCCAGCGCGAGTTGCGCTATATATAGATTCCAGTACAGGTTGCACTATACGTTAAATGGCCTTTTGTACAGGCCCGATTCCAGTGCGATTTGCACAATTACTTTACTTCGTGTGATCCCCACCATGACATTTATACATTTTGTTACTGGCAAATCTTCTGGCATTCTATCTGACATATTTTCTGGCATTCGATCTGGCATTCTATCTGGCATATCTTCTGGCATATCTTCTGGCATATGTTCTGGCATATCTTCTGGCATTCCATCTGGCATTTTATCTGGCATATCTTCTGGCATATTATCTGGCAAATCTTCTGGCATTCCATCTGGCATTCTATCTAGCATATCTTCTGGCATATTATCTGGCAAATCTGCTGGCATTCTATCTGGCAAACATTTTGGCACTTTATCTGGCATATCTTCTGCATATTATCATGGCAAAATCTGTGGCATCTATTGGGCGAAACATTCTGGCACTTTTATCTGGCAGATCCTTTTCATGGGCATTATATCTGGACATTCATCTCGGCATTTATCTGGCATACATTTCTGGTATATTGGCATATCTTCTAACATTCTAATTCTGGCATATCTTCTGGCACTCTATGTGGCATATTTTTGGCGTGGCTACTCGCGGTTTTGAGGTCCGGCAGGGAACACTGGGCGGGGATACTCGCGGTTGAGGTCCGGCAGGGAACACTTGGCGTGGATACTCGCGGTTGAGGTCCGGCAGGGAACACTGGGCGTGGATGGTCGTGGTTGAGGTCCGGCAGGGAACACTGGGCGTGGATGGTCGTGGTTGAGGTCCGGCAGGGAACACTGGGCGTGGATGGTCGTGGTTGAGGTCCGACAGAGAACACTGTGCGTCGAGGGTCGCGGTTGAGCAGGAGGACGAGGAGGAGGAGGAGGAGAGGAGCAGGCAACTGACATAAAATCTAACAACCCTCACCTGGCAGGTGGGGAAAAAAACTGTTCCACACATGAAAGCGATTCCAAAAAGTGCTATAGGTGGCACCATAGCTGCTCCAGAATTTGTTTTCAACAAATGTGGAACGCGATTCCACTTGGGATGCACATATATATATATGGCCTGCATGGCCTGCAGTATATTGTCGAAACCATGCCCGCATGAAAACAGTAAAGGGTTCCTGCAATTCACAATTGCAATGCACAATTGGCATGAACACATTTTGTTTCAAATAGCTGAAAAACAGCAATTTCACAACAAACAAAAACTCATGTGGCCCAAGGAGCATCCATGCGTGATGGAACAGCAAAAAAGATCTTGACACTGACTGTACACAGCTGCCAGTTGCCAACTGCTAGTTGCACAACAAACTTCAATGGAAACATCTGTCATCCAGTTATCTACTCATTGATTTGCATTCATCCACTTTATCTAGTCAACTGACATCTGAAACTCAGTTGCAAAACAAACTTCAATGGAAACATCTGTCATCCATGTATCTACTTGCATTGATTTGCATTCATCCACTTTATCTATAGTCAACTGACATCTGAAACTCGAACGTGCGCTGCCAGTTGCCATGCAGTTGCAAAACAAACTTCAATGAAACATCTGTCATCCATGTATCTACTCGCATTGATTTGCATTCATCCAATTTAGCTGTCAACTGACATCTGAAACTCCAACGTGCACACAGCTGCCATGGCAGCTGCAGTTGCAAAACAAACTTCAATGGAAACATCTGTCATCTACTCATTGATTTGCATTCATCCATGGGTCATAAAACTGACATCTGAAATTTACGCAGCTGCTGCCAGATGCCAGTTGCAAAACAAACTTCAATGGAAACAAAACTGTCACCCAGTTATCTACTCGCATTGGTTTGCATTCATCCAATCTATCTGCCAACTAGCATCTGACTCGGATGTGCATGGGGGTCAGCAAAAAAAAGATCTTGACACTGTACACAGTTGCCAGTTGCCACTTGCAAAGCATGGGGGTCATTGATTTTCAACATCTGCTCAAATCTGTTGGAAAAAGATACCTCTTTAGATTTATGCATGACTGCAGAAGGAAATCTGATCGATCAACGATGCAAAACATTGAACGGAAAAAGGGTTTGTAAATTTGATTTCTTCTATAGTCATCTGTTCATTTGATTTCATAAAAAAAAATGATTGATTCGAGTTTCTGATCGCTGCGGGATAAACAAATGCATCGGCATTAATTAAAAAAGGTCCAATGATTCCATTGCCAGCATCTGCATGTGGAAAGTAGCATGCTATTGCTAAAATTGCACGGGGACAACCTGGCAGGGGATCAAAAGCTTGAGCTCGGGCACATGCATGCTGCAGGCATGCATGCATGCAGTCTGCAACTGTCCTTCACTATATGTGGAGAACTGCATTGTTACAACATCTTCCCTTGCATGCAACTGGCCACAAACGTGATCGATCCATTGATTGCACATGCATGCAAGCTAAACAACCGCATTGGCAGCAATTGGCATGCATCTTTCTTTACCGCTAGCGTGGCTGGATCGCTTCCAACTGAGAACTTTTTTGAGGACATACCTTCGTGCCCACGAAACTTTCACGCTTTTTGCATGACAAGCTTTTGCCACTCCGCGCATTGCTTTCATCATGTCCTCGTCCAAGAAGTTGCTCATATGCATCGGATTTAAGCCAGTCTGCACTGCATTGTCCACGAGGTGCACGAAATAGTGATGTTTCGGGCGTAGTTTCCACAAAAGTTCTCTGTTCTGAAGCGCTTCCCCTGCCAACCATGTGTAGCAGGCAAAAAACAAGTTTCCCAGGTAGCGGCTTGAGTCTTGGGATTGTTGTCCCATGAATGGGCGCTTGCCTTTGCTCCAAATGGACAGCATGTTGCTCAAGGAAAAGCACATGCTTGCCCGGACTTGGGCATGAAACATTGCTTCGGGGTCCACAGTCTCATCCAGGAGTTCCTCCTTAAGATGCAAATAAAAACCAAATCAACAGAAATAGAACCATGTGTCATCATACGTCGGTGAATCCCAGAAAAAAACGCAAATACACACAATCAAATGCATGCCCGGCAAATTTGCCACTTCACAGCCAAGTTTCTGCATCTAGGACCAGCTTCCTCAAGTGTCTAGGATTATGACACTCCCAACAATGCACAATGGACATATGTAAATTGTAAATAAAATAGCTCCTTCCCACAATGACAACTTTACTTGAAACATCTGGCCACAAATCTAAATTGAGTAGCTCTGACACTATGCCGAGACTCGTTGTGAATTCAAAAAGAACTCGCGTTCTGGCAGCCTTGATCTGTGAATCCAGCTCGGGATATTTGCAGCCCTCACTCAAATTCAGGGAAGCCAGTGTCAACGGTTTGATGCTCAAGTCCAACTTTCTCTCATTGGCCCACTTCTGAGCTGCTAGTGTAGTCCGGAGGAGAACTAGATCAGGGGAAGCTTCTGGAGGTAGATGCATAAGCTTGCACAGGGTACCTATAGCAGAGATCCATGGTCAATCAACATATTGTGCAGGCTCACTGTGCATCCAAATGCATGTCAAGATACCTTCTTTCAAAAGCTCTGCAAGGCATGATGCCACAACGTCACCCATGATCCCGATGTGCAGCACATGCATGACTTAGTTGGTCATGGGCATGAAAAAAACTACCAAAAACGTTTTGTATAATGTTGCTCTGGCCAAAACGTGATTTGTCGAAGGAAGTTTAGAAGTGACACTTCCGACAATATGGACAGTTGAAAAGCAGAGGTGAGAAGAGTCAGAAGAGAAAAGATCAGAAGAAAGAAGATGCAGATGCGCGAAAAGGTAGGAAAGTCGCGAAGCACTGTGTTTTTCCAATGATTTGTGGCTCCGGAGGGTCCAAAAGTAGGCTCGCTACAGCGGCGGGTGCGGAGCCAGCTGGCCAGATGAGAGATGAAAAGTTGCACGCCGTTGTGGCGCGAAGCACATTTCCAAGTCAAAATGTACAAAACACCTCAGGTTCGGACCACTTTTGGAAGTTGCGATGTCGAAAAAGTGCACGCCGTTGTGGCGCGAAGCACATTTCGAAGTCAAAAGTGTAAAAAACTGAGGGTTTTGAGCCTTTTTTTGACGTGAAGATGTCGAAAAAGTAGACACTGATTAACTTAACTAACTTGACTAACTTAACTAACTTCACTAACTTAACTACCCTAACTTCGACGACAACAGCAACAGCAACAGCAACAACAACAACAACAAACAACACAACAACAACTACAACACAACAACTACAACAAACTACAACAACAACTACACAACAACTACAACTACAACTAGAACTACAACTACAACAACTACAACAACAACAGCAACAACAACAACAGCACAACAACAACAACTACAACTACAACAACTACAACAACTACTACTACTACAACTACACAACACAACAACTACAACCACACAACAACTACAGCTACGACAACAACAACAACAACTACAACTACAACTACAACTACAACTACAAAACAACTACAGCTACAACTATATGACTGCAACTACACTACACTAATTACATTACACCACAGCTACAACTCCACTACGCTACAACTACAACTACAGTTGCAGTACATCACACTACATCCAGCAGTTGTGGGTGAGGTGACCACTGCAACCATTGCGACCACTCCAGCAAACACAACTCCAACCACCTTTCGGTCAATCAGTGGATTCGCTCTGCCACCCGTGATTCACAACAACCAACGTCTCCTATAGGTTTCCTATTCTGAAACTTCCGCAACCGCCTTGTGCGGTACTACTGGTATATAAACGTGACAGAAATATGCATCAATCTGTAGAAGTTAATGCCTGTTCAAACTACTGCAAGCTAGGCACCATCCCAAAGGCACCGAGACTTGTGGTAACCGTCAACTATTCCCCATGGTGATGGATCATCATGGTCACCAAAAACTGTCTGAGTCGTGCGCCACTTTGCAGTTGCACTGAAATCACCACTGTTGAGCCACTCAAGCGTCTGGTTGGCCAGGCAGCAATCACACAGGAACGAGCAGCGGTAATATCTCACCAGCTCCTCAAATCACGGTGCTGTCAAGTCTAGGGTGACTCAAACCATCTGCAAAAGTTCATCTAAAGCATTTATCTAAAACATTTTACATCCATGCGATGTAAGTACATGGACAAAACAAAACATCTGAAAATTTGAAATACAGAAAACGCATGCCCAGTGTCATGCGCATGCCATCGGGCTTCGGCGTCTCCGTTCCAGAAACAAAATTTGCCTTTCCAACCACCTGCTAGTGGCATAGAGGCCAAACCCAACCTTTTTCCAGTCAGTGGCTTGCCTTCATGGTCTGTTTCTGGTCTGATGCCACTTGACAATGTTTTCATATCCCAGCTCAATACTTGCAAAATTTTGCGTCGAGTGGCCTTGGTCATCTGTGATGTTGGCAGGCCCACAAAACAATGTCGGGATGTCCAGGCTCCTCCAAAAGTAAGTGGGGTGCTCCAACTGTAAAAGGTCGCTGTGTCGTTTTGGAAATGCGGAACTGCATCTTCGTGCCAGCATATAGGTAAGGTCAATGCGAACTCTTCCTCTTGCAATCGCAATCGATCTATGTGGTCAGGATCCTCATTCAACCAGAATTTCAATACTTCTGCTGCACCCTCGGAGAAAAAAGAACTGTTTGCCACGGACTTGTCCTGCCTCATGACGAAATCAATGATGTCAGAAGGCAAAAGAAATCCCACATCTTGCAAGACTTCCTTCTTGTCCAAGCCAACTGTTGTTAACAATGGGATCCTGAGGTTTTGTCAAACTCATGGGCCACGCCACGTGATTGAAGTATATATTGAAACAACGATTTTGTTTGATTCACTGTGGCATGCATGTCTCAGTGTGACAGTGGTTTGACATGAAAAAAAAGGCAGGGCAAAGTCAATTGTACAGCCAGTATGTGCAGCTCAGAATCTGCGCAATGTAAGGTTGAATAGGCAACTTGATCCTTGTATCTCAAAATCACCGATTCAGGCACAATGCATGTCAAAACATGCAAGGCATCGAAAAACGTGACTGCAAAAAAAAAGGGAGCAATGGCATCTGTCTCAAATTCTGAAAAGTTTCCACCTGAACATATCACGTTCAGCAGGGCGTTTTGCAAATTGTTTGATTGCATGGCCACGCACCCCATCGCTCTTAAAGCCAGCAGCAATGCCAGAACACTGTTTGACTGACAATGCCTTGGTTCTCAATCTGTCAAAAACATTTGCCTGCACAACTATATACTGCACAACATCTGCACTTGTATATATATAGCAAACACATGATGCAGCTCAAAAAAGAGGTCAAGTCACACCTGCACCCACTGCTTCGGCCAATAGGGAGCAACCCACGCTGTCAAAGTCCGCTGGATCCCTGAATTCGCACATTTGATTTTACCCCAAAAAAGAGATGTTGCCAATGTAGAGACAATGAGACATTTGATTTAGAGCCCAGGTGCATCTTCTTGGCACGTTTTCTCGGTGATTCATGATCTGGTGCAGGATCAGGTTGATGGTACCTGGTTCTGGTCGTTGAATCTTCATTGCCCACATGTATATCATTGTCGCAAATATGTGCAGCAAAAACTGCAAGCACGTGAATGCTGATCCACTGCACATATGCGCATTGTTTTTCCCTATCTTGCCTAGGTGCAAGCCAGTGTGAGATTTGTTTGCTCAGCACTTTCATGAAAAGGACAGCCAGGCACTGACTGATTCCTATCTAGTGCTAAGCGCTGGTGATCCTACGAGACAACACTTCTTTTGTGCCACCCAAAAGCATTTGACACATGTGCACACGTGTCTGCATTAACACTACTGCGCAGTCATTCTCCAAACTGCAATGTCTTGGAAACAATTGCAATCTTGCAAACTTTGTGCCATTCAAGAAACATCTTAAATAAAATCAGTTCACAGCAAGAATGAATGCTTTGCGCAATGCAACCCAAAGGCACAAGAAAGTGACTCATCTGTTTCGGAACTTTTCTATAGCTGCAGTCAAATGCCACACATGCAACATACTTTCACAATATCTCCACATCACTTCTTGGCCTTCTTTGCAGCGGGTCTGCCACCACCACTGGGCCTTTTGCCCTTAATGCCTCTGGCCATGCTTTGGGCCGCTTGCTTTGGTGCCTCGAGCTCCTTACCTGAGTATGACATACGTTAGTTAAACACAAGCCAGGTGTGAAAAAGGCACACAAATATGTGTCAATCTGCAGGAATATGGCAGCCAAAATGCTCAGCCTCAAGAAATCCTTTACCAAAGGCAGGTAGTGATCCTCTTCTTCGACATCATCAGCAGTCAACTTACGCAGCTTGTGGTATAGTGACCTGAAATCAACCAAGCATGTACAGCACAGGGTAAATGTCATTCTCAGCAGTATTGCACACATCATGCAACATTCCATTCTCAGGACAACACTCAAATTCCTTCTCCAACTTCCCAAGCTCCTTCGCCAGCCCAGCTCCAAACTCCAATGTTTGCATTTGACACTGGAGATTCCCACATTCCCCCTTCAGCTTGATCACCTTCTGCTCCAAGTCCTTTCCACGTTCCAATGGTGTGAGCATGGCAACATCCTTGGCTGCCCCTTTGCTGGCTTTGCCAGGACGCTTATTTGGCTTCGAGTCATCTGGGTCGACCTCAGTAGGAGTTACCCCGCTTGGTGCTGGAACTGAAACTCCTGGCTGTAGAGCAGCTGCAGCTGGTAACAGTTGAAGTCCAGGCTGTGACCTGTAGTGATCAATGGGGAAAATGATAGACACAGGAAATCTTCCAGTTCTCATTAACACAAAATATGGTATTCTGATAGCAATGGCTCTGGTCAAACCTGGGTCTCAGACATCAAGTTGTTCACAAGATCCCTGTTGTCTGTGTCCACATCTGCCGACATCTCCACTGCATTGCCTCATGCAACATATATCTGCTAACTATAAAGCAACTTTGCAAGTCATATACAGTGCACACAAAAGGATCTCCCAAAATTGCCAAAACCGTAATGCAGGCAAAATGCTGTTCCGATTGGTGTTGTTAACCTCCTTCTCAGCACTGTACATCCAGTAGCAGAGCTTGTCTGGGTGGTTCGGATCCTTGGTAGTCAGACCTTCCTTCTTTTTGTTTTGCATCACGATCTTTGCATCCTCCTCGTTGTACATCTTCAAGATCTCGGTTTCTGTGTGCAATCGCATGCCCTGACGGTCTGAAACATCAGTGATGCGCGCCGCAGTTGTATTGAACCGCATCGAGAGCTGCGATAGGTCACCCCCCACGTCCATCATCAAGTTGACCAGATCAGAAGGTACTTTTGAGAGGCCGTCCTCCTCCAAAAGTCTTTTGCGAAGATCATTTGGCAAAGCCTTCATTCGCGCAGGGTTTTCCTTCAACCGGACCAATGCATTGTAGCATGCCCGTCTGCTCTTCGGCTTATCATCACCCTGATTTGCTGAAAGCTGCTGCAAGGCATCTGCCTCAAATCAAACATCATACCAATTGTGTCCCAACATATATATATATATACCTGGAACGAAAGCATCATGGGATATGTGCAGAACCTGCATGCAATTGTCATATGGCCAAGTTACTGTCAACGCAGTAACCTTGGGCATTGAACGAACAGCTCATGAAAAGCTTCATGCACCTCGCACGCAGTTAAACTAAATGCTTGCAACCTAGGCACTGCAGTTGATGCAGGTGACGAAGGTGCTGATGGCATTGACCCATTCGAGCCACCCTGGAAACAATGCAAAACATGGTACCAATCTTGCAATGCAATTCAGCCAAGCTAGCTAGACAGGTATAGCACATGACATGTCAGGGCAACAAATGAAATATTTCTTTCTCTGGCCTCTGCAACCTCAGGCTTTGCCTTCCCGGGAACAACCTCAATGGTATCGTGGTTTCTCTGTGCAATCGCAAGAAACATCTTCAAACTGATATCGAGCTGAACTTGCCATGGCATGTATACACACAGTGGTCCGATCCAAGAAACAGCATTCATTCCTTCTGCAACCTCATCTGACTGCTTTGATTCAACTGGCTTCTCTGACGGCTTCCCCCAGCCCATGGTTTCAAGCTGCGACTGCATAGATGGAGCTGCAGCTTTGACAGCCAATAAAGGTGATGGCGATGCCCACCCAAGCCGCTGGAGCTCATGGTCTTGAGGTGACAGGTTCGCCTACAAAAGCTGCAGCAGCCAGCGGCCAATGCAACGACAGAAACAAAAGCACCAAATACTATTTGTACCAATGCATCTGTGCACCTTCTTGGTAGCTCCTGCTTTACAAGATGCTTCCAAAGCCTTCACCATTTTCTGGTCCTCATGCAGTTTCTCTCCTTCAGCGAGAAGAGCACGCTTCTGCTCCTCCAACCTTCTCATCTCCTCATGAAGCCTTTGCTCCTCCAAAGCCTTGTCGGCAGCCAATCGATCGGCCTCCTCCTGCAACCGTTGCTGCTCCTCACGTAGCATCTTCTCCTCCAAAGCCTTCTCAGCAGCCAATCTAGTGGCCTCCTCCTGCAACCTCTGCTGCTCCTTTGCCCTCATATCCTCAAGTAGCCTCTTCTCCTCCAAAGCCTTCTGAGCAGCCAATCTAGTGGCCTCCTCCTGCAACCGCTGCTGCTCCTTTGCCTTCATATCCTCAAGTAGCCTCTTCTCCTCCAAAGCCTTCTGAGCAGCCAATCTAGTGGCCTCCTCCTGCAACCGCTGCTGCTCCTTTGCCTTTGTCTCCTCAAGTAGCTTCTGATCCTCCCAAGCCTTCTGAGCAGCCAATCTAATGGCCTCTTCCTGCAACCGTTGCTGCTCCTTTGCCTTCATCTGCTCAGCTCGCCTCGTCTCCTCCAAAGCCTTCTGGGCAGCCAATCTAGTGGCCTCCTCCTGCAACCGTTGCTGCTCCTTTGCCTGCATATCCTCAAGTAGCCTCTTCTCCTCCAAAGCCTTCTGAGCAGCCAATCTAGTGGCCTCCTCCTGCAAACGCTGCTGGTCCTCAAGTAGCCTCTTCTCCTCCAAAGCCTTCTGAGCAGCCAATCTAGTCGCCTCCTCCTGCAGCCGCTGCTGCTCCTTTGCCTTCATCTCCTCAGCTAGCTTCTGCTCCTCCAAAGCCTTCTGTGCAGCTAACCTTCTGTTCGCCTCGTGCAACAGCTCCTGCTCCTTTGCCTTCATCTCCTCAGCTAGCTTCTGCTCCTCCAAAGCCTTCTGTGCAGCTAGCCTTCTGTTCTCCTCCTGCAACCGCTCCTGCTCCTGTGCCTGCATCTCCTCAGCTAGCCTCTTCTCCTCCAAAGCCTTCTGAGCAGCCAATCTAGCCGCCGCCTCCTCCTGCAGCCGCTGCTGCTCCTTTGCCTTCATCTCCTCAGCTAGCTTCTGCTCCTCCAAAGCCTTCTGTGCAGCTAACCTTTTGTTCTCCTCCTGCAATCGCTGCTGCTCCTTTGCCTTCATCTCCTCAGATTGCTTCTGCTCTTCCAAAGTTGTCTTTGTAGCCAACCTTTTCTCAGCCTCCTCCTGCAACCTCAATTGCTCCTTTGCCTCCTCAAGAGCTTGTTTCTTTTCGTTCATCAATCTCTCCATTTGCAGCTGGTCTTGTATAAGTTGGTGAACTTTCGTGGCTTCTGGGGCAGAGCTGCGAAGGTCTGCTGGTGCCAAGGTTTGCTGTTTCTCCCTTGTTAGAATTTGCCTCCACTGTTCATTGACAATTTCCTGCAGAAATTTGTCATGCATCTGCATCTCATGTGTTTGGATACGAATCTGCCCCACAAAACATGTCCCTGTACAGTAAGATATAATAGCATACATGTCCCATGTGCTGATTCTCCTGCTCACGCTCACCCTGACTCTTCAAAAGCAAAGCTGCAGCTTCACGCAATGTGGTGTCTGACATGTCCTGACTGAAGGTCAAGCATGGCCAAACTATGAAAACATCTGTAAACGTAAAAGTCTGCACGGCTCTGCAAAATCATCACATCCATGCATGACACTTCACAAGTGACTTCTGCATAAATACCATCATTGATAAATACCTCTCCTGAGCATTAAGCTTGGCCCCAATAGGACATCCATGGTCTCCAGGCCGTGCATGTGTGACTGGCATATCCTGTAATTATGAAGAAAGCAGCATCATGCATCAAACATGCTTTGCCCCTGCGCAAAAAAACATATACGACTGCTACCAATGCTTTGTGTAGGCATCTGCATTTCTGCCTATAGCTATTGTCATGGCATGTCACTAGTCCTGTGCAGATCTGGCACCAATGGGCCTTGCAGGTTCAGCGCGTGGTTCCTGCCAAACGGTTGTAATATCACACAAATGCATTGGCATTGATCAGTTGACATTAAAACAAACTGCATGACCCATCACGATGACATGCAATAGAAATTAAGCATATGGTACCCACGTGAACCTGTCCTCTGGAATAGTCCTGGCCTGAATTGCACCAGGATGCAGATACCAGTGCACTATATCTGTCCAAGTACCATGCAGCAGCATCAAAACTGCATCACAACTAAAATACATCTTCTTGCCTTGCCAAGCTTGGCACCAATTGGCAGCGAATCTCTGTGTGGCAACGTTTCCTGCAGATTATACTGAATGCAAACGTTTCTGTACATTGAATTAATGCTGATCAAGACATGTACAAACACAAATGAAAGCAAACTACCTATAGCTCCAACGCCCTGTCCTTATGCTCATATATGTCACCAGGCAAGGTGTCCACATCTGCCTACAAACACCATGCATGCACACGAGTTCATCTATTAATGCCAACATGTTTCAACTGCCCGGCCTGAGTATCAAGTCCACCACAGGTTGCTGCCGTGTCTAAAGACATCTTCAACGAATCTGCACCCCTAGGTTCACCGACCCTAGCACATTCCAGTCCTAGGTTCACCTGCGCCACTCCAAAGGTCCCCTCTGGCAAGTCCATCTGGGTCAGGAGTTCCTCTTTTATATCTGTCATACCCTGGAACTGACTGCCTAGTTTGAGCAAAATGCTTTACAAAAGGAAATGAAACCATGAACTGCACAATTCACACACTCATGGCCAATGCATACCCGTGACCAACCGTGACCAACCGTGACCCCAAAATACGTCCTAGTATTGTTTATGTAAAGACCCACCCGTGACCACCCGTGACCATCCGTGACCATCCGTGACCATCATGTGATCCTAAAGTTGTTATAATAGGGTCACGGATGGTCACGGGTGGTCACGGGTGGTCACGGGTGGTCACGGGTGGGTCTTTACATAAACAATACTAGGACGTATTTTGGGGTCACGGTTGGTCACGGTTGGTCACGGGTAGAATCTGGTATCATCTTCTATTATCTTCACAATGACATGAGATAATGTGTAAAAACATATGCCAGGTGCTTTCCAAATCAATTTCATGAAACAATGTGCTGCAATGCACTGCAGAAACATTGCATGGTGATCATAAAAGCTGCAAACATCACACTCAGTTTCTTTCACGGCAAGCAGCATGTCAAGGCTTGAACCCCAGTGCACGTTGGCATGCTTCGATAACCCCGGTGAAATGTTCCCTCATTGGGTCAAAGTCAGCACTTGTAATACGCTCAATGATATGGCAATGCACAACATCCTGGGCTATATTGGCACTGGGAAGCAACAGCTGCTGTTTCCGCTTCAACCTGGCAACAGGTAAACAAAGTTACAAATCGCCGCCAGCAATGAAACAAACCATGCCAGATAAACCCATCACGCTTCAGCTGGTCCTTGTGCTTCACCCACCATTGATAGTAAGCAACTCCGAAACCAGGAGGATATTCCTGCCAAGTCTGTCTATCAACACCAAATACCATACACAAATAGATGTCACATGTACTGTGTCCTGGGTTGCTTGAAGCCCTTCTCCACCTTTGACACGGCGCTCTCCAGACCCATCAAAGTACCTATAGTTGTGCATGTTGCAATTTGCAATGTTGACTAATTTTTTAGATATATGGCACAAATGTAAATGGCAAGCCAAGTTGCACCACAGCAGTTGGTGGATGGTTCTCTGCCCGTTGGAAGGTCTGGTCAGGCACCTCCAGCTCCATCTCCACCGGTGCATATAGGTGAATAGGTTTTTGGGTAGGTGCTCCAAATCGCCCTAGATCCAAGTCATGCTGTTTCAGCGTCATGCCCGTGCCATTCAGGAGGCCGATGTACATTTGTAAACATGGATGCATCACCAAGACAGAGCCTCGTGGCTGCTCTGCTGTTGGAAGAGAACCCCGAAGCCAGCAAACAATGCTGAGAGCTGCCTCAGATGGTCTGCATATTCTGAGCATATATATATATATGTATCATCTTACTGCAATCTGCAAAACACAGAGGTGACAACAACAAACCACGCTTGCAAGACCCCAGCTATATTTTATGAAATCAAAGGCCTGAATGGCTTTTCTTTATTTAAATTGAAATCACACACGCACATAGATCAAAACCTGTGTTTGTTTGTCTTATAAACCAAGCTACTGTGGTTGTTGCCAGTCCAGTCCCTTCATGGACATGAGGCAAAGACAGTCTTCCAAGTGGGAAGCATGCACCTCTCTGGTGAGTGCCCTTGTTGATCCAGCAATAGGATTTGCATACAACTGCGAAATGTGCTGCGCTGCCCAAAGGTAAAGCCAGGATGCACAACAAACTCATCAGGATGCCCAGCTCACTGTTCAAGTCATGACTGGGTGAGCGATCTGTGTCGAAAGCCCATGCTCCATGTCCGTGCAATGCAAACTGTTGTGCTATAACACTGACACCAGCAAAGAATTCGATGAAGCGGCAGCTGCCACCGGAAGAAGTCTCCTAGTTGCAGGACTGATTTGACCCAAAGCCTGAAACCCCCCATCAAGTTTTTGTCACCTCAAACATTGCCTGAAGAGACAAAAGGCATGTACAGAAAGTAAATGCAATATAAATAAATAAATAAATATATATATATAAATATATACACATATATAAATATATAAATACATATATATATATATATGCCAAGAATCAAAAGTATGGAACTGCCGCCAAAGGAAGCACCACAAGCAGAGTTCAATCACAGAAGGGGGCACTTTGTAGTGCACCATGCCAAAAAGTTCCCGCACTGCCAAGTGATCACATTGACCAAGTGCATGGGCCAGCAAAGATGGAGGCGTCATAGCTTTATAGAGCCGTGGACACCAATCTCTGTATCTAAAACTATTTGGGCGGAAACCTTTCTCTAGAGGAGATGCGTGAATACATTTGCTAGTTAGCTATATGTCCATGCAGTTGATTATTATAGGCATGGAACATGATCCATTCGCGATTAATGCTTTGTCTGCATGATGCATGAGGATTGTGCCATCCTGGAACTCCAGCACTGGTGTCAAAATTTCACCAATGAACCAACAATGACTGTGGATGCAGCGCATATCTAAGTGCAATGCAAACAATGCAAAAAGCCAACTTGACTCTGACGGTCAGTCAGTGGGGCACTGGGTCTTGTCCAAAGCATCACGGCCTCCAGTCAGATTGCAATGATTCCACAATATGGAGCTGGACTGCATGATGTCCAAACAGGAATGACAGGAAAAGTCTCCAGCTATACAGAACAGTACAAGAAACCATTGCACAACATTGGTATGTACTTTTTTTCAAATGCTCGGCCCAAAACTGTGCTTCAATGCCTTCCAAGTCTGGTCAGACTAGTCAGGCAATGTCAGGCACATCAAAATGTAAGTATGTGCAAGATTCGTATACTGCAAATCATTGCGTATGCAACAAACCATGGATCCTTTGACCCATGCATGGGCAATCAAAGCAAAGCATTCACATGCATCTATGACGACGTCTTCAGTGCATCAATTGCTGAAACTGCTGCATCAGCTGTGATGCTTCCAGCATTGAGATCTTTGACCATGGCATCGATCACGACGTCTGCATCTGCTTTGGCATTTTGAGTGAGTTGCACTATCTGCTGATTTGTATCCTTCCTGGCAATTGCATACGTAAACTTCATCTGCCCATTTTTCAACTTCCGCTTGTGGATTTTCATGCAGTACTGATCTCCCTCTGCATTCTCAGGTTGTCTCTTCCTATCTTTCTTCTCTTGTTTGAGTTCGGCATTGAGTCCACGTTGGTTTTTGGGAAGCACTGGAGGTGGGGGTCTCTCTTCCATCTCGGCAGCTACATCCTGCGCACAATTGTGATCTGTCATGTGTCAAAGCTTTGTGTTGTATATTCAACATAAGCTTGCATCAAAGAAACAAGAACTTTGCTGAAGTTGCAATGGGGCACCATCAAGTATGGTGGACAAATATGATATGAATGTCGCAAGTCCAGTGCTTCCTGCAGCAACTCAAGCAACTCAAAGTTTTTGATGCCCTGCATGCATGCCTTAGGGCTTGTAAACCTCGACGTCTCACGTTTCTATTCAAATGGAATGATATCAGTTTGTGATTTCAGCGGATACGCGCACAACCAGTCCTCTGGCATAGGGTGCTTCGCTTCAACCTCCTGCATGTGCAAGAATGATGGAATGGACAAGCGTAGAAAAGTTCAGAAAAAAATCCAACAAGTCCAAGCAACTCCTGCCATCAAGTGCTATTGATATGCAGTCCTTTGACGGCTCTCCAGACTGCAATGGCAATGCCTTTCATGCATGCATGATATTGCATGATGCTAACTTGTGATTCAAAAAAGCGCTGCGCACAAAGTCAAACACCTATATAGAAAGTAAACTGCCCAGCCTCTGGTGCTACCATAGAGCCATCCTGCAGGCACACATTGTGAACAGCTGCAAGAATGGACTGCCAAGATTGCCAACTCCAACATTCACTTTTGCATGATTTGTATGCAAGCAATTGCATGTAGCTCATTTTTATACTCTCCATCGGCATTGATTGGAATCTGGATCGTTGCTATGCAACAGCACGGCCCACTTTCTGCTTCTTTGCCATTGGTTCCTCCACATCTGGCTTCGCATCCTCCTCCAATGGCTTCTTTTCATCGGGCTGATCACATGTTGTGCCCTCGAGATCCTTTTTGTCCGGCTGTGCTGCAGAGTTGTCCATGTCTGTCCCCGGCTGATCATCTGTAAACTGGTCTGAAGTCTCCTTGTCTGGCTGGTCAGTCTTGCTTTGCTCCCGCTGATCAGCTGCGGTGCCCTCTGGCTGGTCAGATGAACTGCCGCCTGTTGAATCCAGCATTGTCAGTTCCAACGAATAGTCGATGCCAGGCCGACCACGACCTTGACCCATTGTGGGCCGGGCAATGAGGGGCCACGGGATGCCGTACCCCTGGTACCACCATGTATTTGCCATGGCGTCTTTGACTTAAGAGGATCCTTTCGCGTGCAAATGTACATGTTTATGTGTATATGAATGTATATGTATATGGTATACAAATATGTATGATATGTATAATGTATATATATATATATATGTGTGTGTATAGTAGCAGTTGTAAACATATTTATTGATTTGCATCAAACATGGCGGCACAGTCAATGTTGCCTTGCATAGCCTTGCATGCATGACTGAGCAGCATGGCTGCCATACAAGATCAAATTCAAAGACCAAATGTGCATCAATCAGGCAGGAAAAATGCAGCACAAGCAAGCTCAAGAAATTGCATCAATGAAGCTCAAGTGACAATGTCCTCCAAAGTACATGGCTCCATTGCGTTTCCTCCCTCTGCCTGCAAAAGGAAACGTTAAGTTCAAATATTTACCCATTTACAGCAACCTTCAACTCATTCTCGAGCCTCTCTTCCCGAATCTCTGGCCACCAGATCTTCCTTGCATGCAGGGGTTCCATAGCCTTCACAACAGCTAGATTACGTGCACAATGTCACATGCCAGTGAACAGAACATCGCACTCCTTGGAGCCAATTGGTGTTCCATCATCTTCCTGCAAAATATAGACAAATGACAGGTGCTTCCTGCAAAAGAAAACAGTAAACAGTTTCTCTATGTTGCTTTGTGCATCCCTAGCCTTGGTACACTGAGCTGCTGATGCAGAGCTTGGCCTGTCCTGCAGAAGTATGATTCAATCACACATTGTCAATGATTGTGCATTGCACTGCAAACATTTATGTAAAACCAATCCAACTAAACTGGTCCTGCACCGGTAGGCAATCTGTGCTCACTGTGTCCTGCGGCATGGACATATATGTCCCTGGGCAAACACTGTAGTTGTACAGCACATCTCATTAGGTTATCCATAGGTGGGCTACATATTTGGATATACATATTTGATATATCTTTCAAGGTTCGAGATGTCTCATGGGAAGCTGGCATGGGCACCTCCATTGCCTTGGTCTGCAATCTGACTTGTTATAATCACGTGGAACTTTCTCAAAGGTTCAACGATTGCATCTTGATGCGCATGCCTCATCGTCAGTGTCCAGAAAAACAACTTTGTCACATAAGTCTGCAATGACCTCCTTTCCTCAGCAAAAGGTGTTCAACTCAAGGTCAGAGGATCTGCAAGTGCATGGGAAATCACAGGTTAAATCGCAGACACAAATTACTGCAACCAAAGCTCTCTTTGCTTTCAGGCGATCCTCTATTGACTCTGCTTTGATATCAACATCTGCCAGCCCCCAAGCATTTGCCACATCTTGGGCCTGCATGCCAAATAATTCTAAATAATATAAATTAGACACTTAAGTTGGTGATGAAAAAACAAAAGAATTGACAATTGCAAATCCCTGCCTCGGTATCTTGGCTATCGTCGGCACCCTCTGGATCTTGCATGATCTCAACAACCTTCAAAATCTCTGGGTACCGTAGGGCAGCTTGTGGCCAGCCTGGAAGATCGTTCTTCTTCTGAATGTGCTTCCAGCTGCGCCTCACCTTTCTTAGGTTCCTGAGATTCAGCAAAATAAAATCATGTCCATGATGCAGGTGATCAATGCCTTTTGTATGCTGCAACCATGTCTCTGCATCAATGCCTTAAGGTCCAAGGCCAAGAGCTGAAGCACTGCCGAAGGGACATTGTTTGTGATCTTGTTGACCACAATGTCCAGAAGTGCAACAATCCTGAATGAATATCAAGCCGCAAGATCTCAGGTTGCAGGTTTCCACTTTCAGCCTGAAGTTGCAACCAATATATATGTTGTTACATTTTTATTTTCTTATTAGTAGTGATTTTACTATTATTATTGCTATTATTGTTATTATTAATAATATTTATTAATCAATAAATATATATATATATATACATATACATATTTTATGTAATTAATTTATATATATATATATTATTACTATGATTATTAATTTTATGATTTACCAGTAGTACCGCACAAGGCGGTGGCGGAAGGTTCAGAATAGGAAACCTATAGGAGACGTTGGTTGTTGTGAATCAGGGATGGCAGAGCGAAGCCACTGATTGACCGAAAGGTGGTTGGAGTTGTGTTTGCTGGAGTGGTTGCAATGGTTGCAGTGGTCACCTCACCCACAACTGCTCGATGTAGTGTGATGTACTGCAACTGTAGTTGTAGTTGTAGCGTAGTGGAGTTGTAGTTGTGGTGTAATGTAATTAGTGTAGTGTAGTTGCAGTCATATAGTTGTAGTTGTAGTTGTTGTGTAGTTGTAGTTGTTGTAGTTGTAGTTGTAGTAGTTGTTGTTGTAGTTGTAGTTGTAGTTGTTGTGTAGTTGTAGTTGTTGTGTATAGTGTAGTTGTAGTAGTTGTAGTAGTTGTAGTTGTAGTTGTAGTTGTTGTTGTTGTTGTAGCTGTAGCTGTTGTAGTTGTAGTTCTAGTTGTAGTTGTTGTGTAGTTGTAGTTGTAGTTGTAGTAGTAGTAGTAGTAGTTGTTGTTGTTGTAGTTGTTGTTGTTGTAGCTGTAGTTGTTGTAGTTGTAGGTGTAGTTCTAGTTGTAGTTGTTGTGTAGTTGTAGTAGTTGTAGTAGTTGTAGTTGTTGTTGTTGTTGTGGTTGTTGTTGCTGTTGTTGTTGTTGTTGCTGCTGCTGTTGTCGTGGAAGTTAGGGTAGTTAAGTTAGTTAAGTTAGTCAAGTTAGTTAAGTTAATCAGTGTCTACTTTTTCGACATCTTAACGTCAAAAAAGGCTCAAAACCCTCAGTTTTTTTACACTTTTGACTTCGAAATGTGCTTCGCGCCACAACGGCGTGCACTTTGTCATCTCTCATCTGGCCAGCTGGCTCCGCACCTGCCGCTTTAGCGAGCCTACTTTTCGACCCTCCGGAGCCACAAATCATTGGAAAAACACTGTGTTTCGCGACTTTCCTACCTTTTCGCGCATCTGCATCTTCTTTCTTCTGACTCTTTCTCTTCTGATCTTCTCTCTTCTGATCTTTTCTCTTCTGACTCTTCCCACCTCTGCTTTTCAACTGCCCATATTGTCGGAAGTTTCACTTCTAAACTTCCTTTGACAATATTTGTATATATTTTAATATATAATATATGTTTATATTTTATTTATATATATATAATATGTATATAACATATGTATTATATATATATATTATATATATGCAAAACTTCATGACCCTTAACTTCAGTCAAAGTACGAGTCTGTGTGAACAATGTTCACTGGGCTTGCCACCACAAGCGTCTCCAAGATCCACAGTGAATCTCCAAGGATTTGTCTGCTGATCACAACGTCAGGCGATGATGCCTTTGAAAAGAGTTTCACTGCATCTTTTGTCACCAGGTCATTGATTTTCTGGGAGATCTCTACTCTTCCCGCACAGCTCAGCACATCTTCCTTTGACAAAATCGTTTCAGTAGTTCCAGATGGCCTCCCCATCTGGAGAAATCTTGAGCTACAAAATGTCTCCAGCATTGCATGTCAATGATCACACACCAACAGAGAAGTCAGCAAAAAATTGCAAGTCACATGATCGAAGCTGTAAATGTGCCTGGCTCTCAAACACATTCAGCCATGGATATGTGAAGACATGTGAAATACGTTGATGGCAACATGTCTGCAGTGTCATCAAGACCAACTTGACTCCTTATCTTGACCGTGCCTGAAATCAGTCGTTTCTTCCTTGTCATCAGAAAGGTACCTTCCACACATGCTATTGACACACAGCTGGTCACGAAAAAACTTGAAACTCCCACTGGTTTGTCCTCGCAGTCCACTATATGCTACATCACAGTTGCACCATTGTTCATTGTGAACTGTGCTGCTACCAGATCTGGAACCATGACTGAAGCTGCTCATAATTGCATCGGCCTTCTTAAGAAGATGAAGCCGTTGATTGGTCCTGCAGCATATGGTCAGAATCATAGCATTGAAGTATACATATATATATAAAGATTTGTGTGTGTTAAAACGTGTGTCAACCTTGCCGACTTACAGTGACAATGCTGGCCTTCAATTGCGCAAATGCGCTCAATGTCGGCGGTTCAAACCACTTCGCAATTCGCCTGCAGTGGGTCTGCAATACATCTCCCATGGAACCACAATTGCATTGCACACAATTGTCTGGAAGTGTTGTAATAGTCAATGAAGGCCTGTGGTCAAACCAAATACCATTCCACTTCTCAAGGTCCTGCATTGCATGTGCATGCAGAAGAAAACGTTGCATTGAAAAAACTGCCTGAAACCTCTGCAACATGCAATCAACCGCCCAGTGGTCACAAGAAATCAAACATGTCCTGCAAAGTGGTGCAGCACTGAAACTCAAAGGTTGGCAGCACTATAGCCAATCCTGCAATGACATATATTAATACCATGACATACCACACAACAGTGAACATATGCCAAACAATGAAGCAATCTGGCTACAATGACATTTGTTGTCCTGTAAAGCGCAGGTTCAAGAAAGTGCCCTGCCAGAGTCCTGCATATGCATGACATATAACATCGAAAAATCATTGCAATTAGTGTGTTGGCAAAGCCTTCAAACACAGCATGACACATTCCAACAGTTTACACACACGGTCCTTAGAGGTCCAAATGCAAACAGTTGCAATCTTGATCCTTTGTCACGTCCAAAGGTCCTGAACATGTCTGGAAATACATGAAAGCAGCAGTGTCAGGAGCTAGACAAGGGAGACATGGCATGGGAAGCAGTTCTAACTTGTTTGCAGAAATTGTCTACAGTCCCGGCCTGCGACAAATAGTGAACAGTCACAGGGATCCTGCAAATACAAATGATGATTCAAGAACATGAACATTAGGTGGAAATTTTGCATAGCTGTACATTGGCATGAGTTCGGCATTACCTGTCCTCAAAGATCAAATTGATCAGAATCAGAACTGGGAGTCGCCAACACAAATCCTCACGAATCACATTGCCATGAACATGGCGCATGTCAGTGCGCGCATATCTCTTTGGACAAAAGGTCTAGCGCATAGAAGACTGGAATTCTCAAGTTCTGATCAAACTATTGAGATTGCATTGAATTCCTAAAAACTGCAATGTCGCAAATATGACTGGCCTGCTAAGCTGATGATTGCCCCAGGTCCTGCACACATGGATCAATCACAAACTTATTGCAGTCTGCAAAAAATGTTTTAAAATCTTGACACTGGCAATGAACAACGAACATCACACAATCATGCATCGCAGTGAACCATGCTTTTAATTCAGCATATCTCGACGTGGGTGCTTTTCAAAGTTTCAAGCTGTATGCCTGTATGATGTGGAGACATTTGAAGTGCACTTGAAGTACGTTTGAAATCACTAAGTGCAGAAACCGAGAGAAATGAACGATTTCATAACTTATAAGCCTCCACTGCTGAAAAATGGTGCAAAGCCTGGTTCGGGCTATTGCTTAAAATTTGCACAGCTTGGTTTTAGCTATGCCCCACCGATGCAATGCTCTGAATATCACAGCCTGGTTCAGGCTATTCCAAAGTCCTTGAAAAATCCACCGGCCGGCTTGGGTAGGAAGAGATATGAAATCAAATCTAAGGGACTGCTGTTCTTATGTTTGGATCGATATAGCTGTTTGGGGGCTATCACTTCCAATTCTCTTCCGCCCCTGTGCCTCCACAGTCACTGATAATTTGGCTGCGGGGTGGAATCACCTTTGGTTTAATAAAATTAAGTCGAGGCGGCACAACCTTGACCTTGAGCTTGCTATCTTGCAGCACACACTTCACCGAATTGTCCGCTTTGTCTGCCAGCTTTTCGCGTGGCTTCGGCATGGCCTTCTTGGCAGGCAGCTGCACATGAGGCTGCTGAGTTTTGGCAACTTTGGAATGCTTTGGATCCATATTCATCTCCTCATCCACTTTGGGCTTCTGCTTGTCCGTGGACTTGATGGCTGGCTTCGGGCCATTGGTCTTGCTGGCAACCTTAGCCGGATTCGTCTTCCCATCTGTTTTGGCCACCTTGGCCAGATTCGTCTTCCCATCCGTTTTGGCCACCTTAACATTGGCCAGTTTTGGCTTACCACCCATCTTGTTGGCTGTCTTGGGCTGCTCATCAACGGCTGTCTTTGGCTGCTTGATATCAACAACGGTCTTCTCATCAACGGCTGTCTTCACATCTGTCTTTGGCTGCTTGATATCAACAACGGTCTTCTCATCAACGGCTGTCTTCACATCTTTCTTTGGCTGCTCATCAACGGTTGTCTTCAGATCATCCATGGCTGTCTTCGCATGCTCGTCCATGTCACTATCGGCCACATCCATCAGCTGCACGGGCTGCTGTGTCACTGGCTCGGCATCCTCAATCTCAATGACTTCAAACTCCTCCTCAGTGACCAATGTCGGCCAGCCAAGCATGCGCAGCACATGGGCCTGCGTCTCAATTGTCATATTTTGATCATCGATCTTCTCATTGAGCTGCTCGATGTAGCGCAGGGCCTTGTCGTTCTCATCCAGCAGCTGCAAGATACGGGTCACAGCACCTCAGATTTTGCATATGTACGATCGGCCATATGAGTGTGGGTTGAACAAAAGGTAAAACTTCAACCAGTCAGCAAAACATTACTTTTTTTGATCCCCATAAATGCAAAACATAGCAAAATGGTACATGTCCAGTTTGAAAGCATTAAGTAACCCATGTTGTCGGTAAGGATGTGATTGAGCCCATTGAGAAGGGCATCAGCCTCCACCCAGCCCAACCACTTCATCTCTCCATCAGTCAAGCCCTTTTCCATGCCCATTGCCTTGGATTCAATGCAAAATATGTGAAGAAACTTTGTATGGGCCAGAGTAGGTCCAAACAAAAAATCAAATCTGCAACACAAAGGAACAAAATAATGTCTGATCTTAAAATCTTAAGATGTGGCAAGGGCACTTCTCGATCTTTACGTAGCACAGCGATTTCTGGAGGCTCCAAGGGTTTCAGCCTTTGATCAATCAGGTACTGCTCCACCCACTTCGTGTGGCGAGCCCGGCGGAGCTTGAAGATATCCATGGCACTCATCATGGCAGGCGATCAATTATATTGAAGCGGTCTCATAGTGTTGTTCATGGCATGCTCATGACTGTTTAAACTTTCGATGTGACTTGTGCAAAGGGGCACCCAGGCAGGCATGTGCATGCCTCGGAAAACTGTGCCAAAAAGCACTGCGAATAATGAAAAGTCCCAGTCAATGCAGTCACAATGTTAAAGAAACTGGATCAAAAATCAACTGCAACATGCAGCACAGCTGTCCAGTCCTGTGCGTCAGCACTGCGATGCGCGTCAGCACTGCAATGTGCTGCCCATATATAGCAGCTCCAGGGCAATGGATGGCCAATAGATCAAACATCAAAAACTGTTTCAAGTTGCATCAAAGTAATCTGCATGTGCAACCTGTACTTCTACAAACCAACAGCATCAAACTTAAGGTGTATAAACGGCATCTGCATTAATTGAAGTCTACTTATCCACCGTCAATGATGTATATTTATATATATACATTATATTGCCCTTAATTGCTGCATCTTGGCAATCCCTGTTTAAACAGGCATGTGCACATGTGTCCTGCCTATACCTAGCTGCGGAATGCATGGCGAGCGGCCGGCGCACAAATCAATGTCTCAAAAAAAACATATGCACAAAATCGCACAAATATTGGCCCAAGCAAATCAAAACAGAATCACTCGTGCATAAGAATCTTTAGTTGTATATATATATATACACATAAATGGTATATCAAGAATCAGCAACACTGTATAATTCAACAACATGTGTATATATATTAAAAATATATATCCCACATATGTGGGAGTTGCTGATTCTTTTTCATTTTTTCCCCACGCGCGAGCACAAGTCTAAGTGTGCTGCAGTCGGCATGCAAAGTTGGTTTGAGCAAAACCATTTGCTCAGCAACTGCAATTGATTTTTCCTCCTATTTTCAAAACCATATGGATCAAATCTGCGCTTTGGCAGGTGGAGCAGTGCTGAAGGGACACACCCTTCAGCACACTTAAACAGTTTTGGCGCTGTTTGACAATGGCCTTGGCCCGATGTTTGGCAATGTTTGTTCTGCAGGCAGTGGTCCTGCCTTTTTTGCCTGCCAAAAAAATGCCAATTCTTTCTTCGCAAGGTTCAACCAAGAGGACCTGCCCCTGCCATGCCTTAATTTCCCATTGGTCTTAGTCTTGGAAATTCGTTAAAAAATTAAGATTTCAAGGTCAGCTGCTGCAGTACAAACAACTAAAAAGTTGCCTGCATTGAAATCCACGAAGGCAATTGCAGAGAAAACAGAATTAGTGATGCCACAGGAAACTGCAAACTCCCTAGCTTGCAGATTAAGACTTCACCTTCAGCTGCAGTATATTAAACAGAAAGAAAATAAGGCCATTCGTTTGCAGAGAAAGTATTCACTGCAGCTGGTGCTCATATGTTATTGGAAATTCAGTTGCTGTTTCAGTTTTCATGTGCACCTGCACAAACAGAAATTAGATGTTCTCTCTTGAGCTTCACTTGGGCAAAACAAAGAAATTTGTTTTGCAGGGGTAATGTAGCTTTGCTGTTTGAATTTCAGTTCAAGTTGGTCCAAGGTTGTGATTCAAATTACCTCTTCAAGTTAAAATCGTTAAGCTGATCATGATTGTGGGCAGTTCTGTTTTATACTATTCTAGAAATAGACCATCCCATGGGGACATGGATCATAGGCAGCAGCATGCAGGTATATAGCATATGCTGGGGCAGGTATACATACATCCCCGGGGGCAGCATATACATCCCAGGGGGCATGTATACATCCCAGGGGGCATGCATATCCCAGGGGGCAGGTATACATACATCCCAGGTTGTTATTTTGTACCCTAGGTTGTATCTTATTTTTTGGGTTGTATAAAATACAACCTAGGCATCTCCAGGTCTTTGAGTTTGAGCTCGAGCCGGGCCAGGCGATTGAATTTGCGCTCCGGGTGCCACACCCTTTCACTCAGAGCGTGCCTCTGGATGATCAGTCGTGCCGAGCTTTGGTCAGGCTGCAGCGTGATGCATCTGTTATCCTGCACGAGCGTGCCCAGCTTTTGCAATTTTGGGAACAGCGGGCTCGTGCACTGCTGCCCCGCTCAGTGGCTCTGATCCGGCGTCATCCTGATCCTGCTCTACGCCGTCTACTTCTGGGTGCGCCTGAAGATCAGGCGCCGCAGTTGGGGAAAGTGTGTCACATTGAGCTCTATGCCGAAATGCTGCGTGAGGTGCGCTCAGTGGACATGGAGCTCCCTCAATTTCTTCTGCATGGCTTCCCGATCGTGGGCCCGATCGCCCCGACCGGCCGGTGGCCTCCCTACGAGAAGACTCAGAAGGTCGTCCCCGTGGAGGAGGCATTGAAGCGGGCCTGGGATCTGAGGCGGAAGATTGTCAACCGTGTCCACGCAGTACCTGTCACACAGAATTTGATCAAGATTTGGAAGGCATCGCTCGAGGATGCGAATGAAGGCTCATGTTTGGGACCGTTTGCGTCCGAAAGTGAAGTGTCCAAGATCTTGGGTTGCGAAGACTGGATCCCTACGCAAAGGTTTGAGGTAGTCCAGAAGAACAAGGTTCGTGAATGCGACAGCGCCACCACCAACATGATCAACCAAGTCACGGAGATCTCTGAGAAGCTCCAGCTGCCGTCAACGGACTCTAATGTGGCTGCACTGAGGCGTCTACGCTCGTTGAAGCCGGAAGAAGCTCTCTGCGGTTGGGTCCTTGACGAGCGAAAAGCTTATCGCCAAGTGGCAGTGAGACCTGATCAGAGGAAGTTTTCTGTGATTTGCTTGAAGAACCCTGAGGTTGGCTCCCCTCATTTCTTCATCATGGTGGGTCATTCTTTTGGTCTGGTATCTGCTGTCTATAACTACAATAGAAGGTCTGCTGCGATCAACGAGATCTTGGTCTCTTTGTTTGGTTTGCTCGCTTTCAGTTTCTATGATGATAAGTACGGCTTCGAGCCGGCCTCGACAGTGGCCAGCGCCAAGCAGATCGCTGAGAGTGTTCACTTCTGGCTAGGCGCCCAGTTTGATCAGAAGAAGCTGCAGCTATCCAGGTCACCCACGATCCTGGGCGTTACTTACAACCTGGAGCTTATGCAACTGGAGATCAAGGCCGATCGGAAAGAAGAGCTCTCTAGCGAAATCGACGCGATCTTGGCCTCTGGTTTACTGGATCCGGGCTCTGCGGGGAAGCTGAAAGGCAAGCTCATGTTTGGTGCCTCGCAGCTATGGGGCAAGGTAGGCCGTGCATTTCTCAGAGTGATCTCGGAACGGCAATACTTGCGCTTCCCGATCGGCTCAGAGTTCAAGCTGGACCCGCCCTTGCGTGAGGCTCTATTGCAATGGAAGAAGCTTGTTCAGCATGGTCCCCCACGGCCTATTGACATGGTCGGCGAAAAGTGCTCAGACGCGGTGATCTTCACGGATGGATTCACCCCGGATCCTCGCTCTGCAGAGAAGCTGCCCGATCGTGTTGGTGCAGTCCTGTTTGATCGGCGCTCCCGCAGGCCTCAGCAGTTCACTGCTGTAGTGCCTGAGGAAGTGAAAAACAGGTGGCTCACCCGCAGCACTCAGATTGTTGATCGCTGCCGTCTTGGCGATGGAAACCTTCGCTGATCGGATCCGAGGTGCAGACATTTTGTTGCTCATAGATTCGGAAGCCGTGGAGTCTGCGTTGATCAAAGGATACTCAAGCAAAGAAGATCTTTGCCATATCATTTCAGTGTTTTGGGACCTAGCTTTTCAGCTGCGAGTTAGAGTGTTCATCGATAGAGTTTCGACAGACGCCAACCCAGCTGATTGGCCTTCCCGTAACAAACTCCATTTAGGCGAAGCGGTAGGATGGCAGACTGTTCAAGTGATCTGGCCGTCGGCCTTGAAGTAGGCATGTTCGGGCCTGGGTCGTTTGTTCATGCCTTAGTGTGTTCTCTAACCTTTGAGTCAGCTCGACATGATCTGTGAAAGGTCAGTGTTAGCTGTTCAGGTATGAGGATCTTGGTATGAACGAACATCAGTTTTTGCCCTGTCATCTGCTCTGTAGATTTTCGAGAAATCAATCAGATCGAAGATACTGCTCGCCCCACGCCATGAGCAGTGTGTCCAAAAAGTTCAAGGTGCGTGGGCCACTGCTCTGTTGCATTCATTTGATCAAGTTTGAAAGTGATCCATATCACGTCTTTGCTCGGCTTGAGTCGATTTCATGTCATCGGTTAGGTAGGTCTGGGACAGGAAGGTGACTCTGAAGAGCTTGTTCAAGCTTGATCGTGGAAATCCGATTCTGATTTGATTTATTTATTTTATATATGTTCATATTTCTTTATATCTTTATACTGTGTGAAGTTCATCCCGTGGTGATCACTGAGGAACTGCCAGCACTCTCGTGCCATTTTGGCGCAAGTTCATCTGATCACTCCCAGGCTGAAATCTCCCAACCCAGCCCGCCCTGTACGAATTGTACAGGGTGAGGCTTGCTGCTGCTCGCTCACCCTTTGACCATTTCGGAGTTCTCGTGAAGAGTTCTTAGATTGATGAGTGTGCACGCAGAATTTTTGATTCAGCCTTGAGGAAGGGGTCGTTTGTTCATGCCTTAGTGTGTTCTCTAACCTTTGAGTCAGCTCGACATGATCTGTGAAAGGTCAGTGTTAGCTGTTCAGGTATGAGGATCTTGGTATGAACGAACATCAGTTTTTGCCCTGTCATCTGCTCTGTAGATTTTCGAGAAATCAATCAGATCGAAGATACTGCTCGCCCCACGCCATGAGCAGTGTGTCCAAAAAGTTCAAGGTGCGTGGGCCACTGCTCTGTTGCATTCATTTGATCAAGTTTGAAAGTGATCCATATCACGTCTTTGCTCGGCTTGAGTCATACACCATTTTAGACATACTTGGTGGTTCATACTTTTAAGTAGGTTATACGGTTATAACTACCCCAGTACAACCCTAGTTATAAGTGGATTATATAAGCTTTTTTTTTGTTATCTTACTTATAACCAGGGATATAACCTACTTAGTAAGTGAGATGAGCCATCAAGTATACATACCGCACTAAAAGTGCCCCCAAATCAGGAAGAGTATAGGAGTAATGTACAAATGTACAATGTGCTGATGGGGTGAACTTCGTTCATGGTTTCACATTAGAAGTACAGTAATCTGTTTTAGGCTTTCCATGAGTTCTCCCCCTGCATTTTGCCGATGGAGACTTGGGAGGTTCCCTGTCAGTCGGTTGGTTCGCGCCAACTGCACCACGAGGTCTTGCAACATGGCTTTCCCTATCCTACGTGCATTGCATGGAGCCCGGAGATGGGTTGATCACCCAGAAGTATTGGGTCACCAAACTGCTGGAGGGTTGGTGGGTTGGTGGAATTCTTTGGGTTGGTTTTACTGTGGCGAACTACCAAGTATCCCAATGATGAAACAACTCCATTCATCCATTTTACTTTCGTCCCCAACTATACGTATAAAAACCATATGGTTTCCTTTGGGGGTTGGATGTGAAGAGGGCCTTGAACTCTGAACTCCGGGATGACCTTTCGATGTTGGAGTCGAGCCATGAGGCTCTTGTGCACTTTTCCCTGGTGTGGCTGGTGAGCTCCTTCATGACGCGTGTGGTGGCCTCCTCAGCTTGGAGAAACATGGGGGTTTAATGGGTGCTTAATGGGTTAAGGCGGTTAAGGGTGTGATCTCTTGAAAATGCTGGACCCCTTTAAACGATCCTGAAAAAGGTGAAATCAGATACCCCCAATTTTGAGAAACACCCATATGCCCTTGGGGAAGACATAGTCTTGAAGGGAACATGATGGTTCTGAAGATTGTCTGCGCGCAAAGCACCCAATTTCAATGACTTCTGGTGGATTTTCTCACTTTCTATATGGATTTCTGAATTTGAAGCCCTGTTTTGCGGGGAACCCATGGTTTCACCCAGGGTTCCTTCCGATTTCTCCCAGCGCCAAGCACAAGGATTGGAAGCGTTACGTTGTTGACAAGGACGGTGGTGTCGCGATGGAGATGTGGCCGACTTCACCAAAAAGAGGCTTAGGATTGGGGCGAATCACATACCTTCTGGTAAACTAACATATCTATTGAAAATTGCCATTTATACACTCGATTTTCCCATTAAGAAATGTGATTTTCCATAGCCATGTCAAATGACCAGAGGGTAAATTCCAAGCATATTTGAAGCTAAGATGTCAGATATGTCAGGTGAAGTGCGGAATTACATTGAATATTATTGAATCGAATGAATCCCTTCCTCTTGCCAAATATCCCCACAGCTGGAGTTGTTAGTACCGGGAAGGGATGAATATGAATGAATCTATGGAATTCCACCAGACAACATGCTGTGACTTTTGTTCCTGCCATGGTGAACTTTGGCCCAATTTTCTGCGAAGGAACTGGGGTGAAAAGTGGGGTTCACCCAATGCCATAAACTGCCCCCAAATTCATCATTATTATGATGGGATTTCAACCATGCCCAAAGTGGTAGGTTTATGGCATTGGGTTTACCACATGAGTTTGGTTTGTCTGAAAATGGGGCATGCCCCTTGATGGGTAACATGTTGATTAACCAATGGATGGAATGCGGTTTCGATTTTCAGACAAACCCTTAAACCCAATTGTTGTTGTTGTCGTTGTCGTTTTTGTCGTTGTTGTCGTTGTTGTGGTTGTGGTTGTGGTTGTGGTTGTGGTTGTGGTTGTGGTGGTTGTTGTTGTTGTTGTCGTCGTCGTCGTCGTCGTCGTCATTGTCGTCGTTGTCGTTGTCGTTGTCGTTGTTGTCGTTGTCGTCGTGGTTGTCGTTGTCGTTATCGTTGTTCTCGTTGCTGTTGTTGTTGTTGTTGTTTTGTTGTTGTTGTTGTTGTTGTCGTCGTCGTCGTCGTCGTCGTGGTTGTCGTTGTCGTTGTCGTCGTCGCCGTCGTCGTCGTCGTCGTTGTTGTCGTTGTTGTCGTTGTCGTTGTCGTTGTTGTCGTTGTCGTCGTTGTCATTGTTGTCGTTGCTGTCGTCGCTGTTGTTGTTCTTGTTGTTCTTGTTGTTGTTGTTGTTGTCGTTGTCATCGTTGTTGTCGTTGTCGTTGTCGTTGTCGTTATCGTTATCGTCGTTGTTGTTGTTGTTGTCGTTGTCGTTGTCGTTGTCGTTGTGGTTGTGGTTGTTGTTGTTGTTGTTGTTGTTGTTGTTGTTGTGGTTTTTGTCGTTTTTGTCGTTGTCGACGTTGTCGTTGTTGTCGTTGTCGTCGTTGTTGTTGTTGTTGTCGTTGTCGTTGTCGTTGTTGTCGTTGTCATCGTTGTCATTGTCGTCGTTGCCGTCGTCGCTGTCGTTGTTGTTGTTGTTGTTGTTGTTGTTGTTGTTGTTGTTGTTGTCGTTGTCGTTGTCGTCGTCGTCGTCGTCGCCGTCGTCGTCGTCGTCGTTGTTGTCGTTGTTGTTGTTGTTGTTGTTGTTGTGGAAACTCCATCCCTGCCTACAAAGATGTAGAACGCACAAACGCACAGCCCACTCATGGCGGTAGCCACGAATCTTGAGTTCAACCTAGTGGATTAGTGGATTAACATGGATAAACATGGATTATCTATGGTGACTAGGATTTATCTCAATGGCACCAATGGTACTAGGACACTAGATGGATATATCATTAACTACCATGGTGAAATGTGGGGTTTATGGTAGGTATACCCTCTGGTAAACTAACATAACTTAACTATGAAACATCACCATGCTGGTAAATCAACTATTTATGGCAATTTTCAATAGCTATGTTAGTTTACCGAAGGGTAGCCCTAAGTATCCAGGATTATCCCTAGTTTATATTAACATGAATCAACAATCCTAAGTATCCCAACCATTTTTTTTAACCTACTTAGGATTCGTGAGATTAGCCACCGCCAACTGGCAGGAGGAGCTGGTTAAGGATGCGGCTTGGTATGGCAGACGGATTTTGCCCATTGCGGTCCTCCAAACTGCCAATGTTGTCATGAAACTCTGCAGCATGGAGCTCCCATTTGCATAGGCTTTGTGTGAAAATGGCACGTAGCCCCAAGAATCATAGATGTGGCATGATGATAAACCATAGGATTTTAGTATAATTAGTTCATTTTCAGACAAAACCATTTGCACAGATTGGATATATTGGATTGCTCCTGATTGCTGCACGCTAAAGGACTGACGGTGTCATGCTGTGTCTGAAAATGGGGTATACCACGGTATATCCATAAAATTAAATGGCTTTAACTGGTAGGAAAATGATGATCAATCATATGGTTTGGGGTGCCCTCTTTTCAGACACAGCCAGATATTTTGAGATGGCAAACCTGAGATGGCAAACCTGCTTTTTTGGGATGTGTTTGAATCACGAAACGCGTGCCATTGTGAGCCAAGGTCAGCCCAGCTTTCAAACGGGTTGCATCCCTATAATGGAAATCAAAATCACATATTTGTTCCCTGAAACTATCATCCCTATGCCTGGTTTGGTGGCTTTCGGAATTGTATCCCCATTTGAAACGTGTTTTTTTGAGGCAGCCAAAATGACCTGCCAGCCCAAGGAATACAACTTCGTTGAAGTACATCGGTGCCGGCTTCAATTCCATCATTGGTGTCCTTTGTCCAGTCCAGAACTGAGTCATACGTCGAAAATGAATGAAAATGACAGAATCAGTCCTAGGAAGTTTCGGAGAGGAAAGCAGATAATTTTGATGCAATTTTTTGTTGCACAGCATTCATGACAAAAGTCCTCTTGTAAATCACTCCCCAAAGAGTTAGAAAAAGCAGCTCGCTATGATCACGACATATCACGACTAAATATGACTAAATCACAAGGCCAGGCGTCGTTTTTTTTGGTTTGCGTGACCCTACTGATCCGTCACTTTGCTGACGAGTTACGACGAGATTTCCCCGATTCAAAGTTGCAAGCCACCATCGTTGATGAACAAATCTGTGGTAAAAGTCTGCCAGCAGATACCAGATTTGAGACTTTACAAGTAGCAAGGGAGCCTTATGTTAAAACTAATTTTATTCATGATTTTTTATGATTAAATTTATGATTTGGATTTTTTCAATGAAAAAATATGATGAAATTTATGATGAAATTTATGTTTTTTTTGGTGCTGGCATTTTTAGGTTCGTTTTAATGATTGTTTAATGATTTTTTTAATGTTTTTTTAAATGATGTTGAATGCCGAGAAAAACAAAAAATAATCATCAGAACAAATCATTAAACAAATCATTAAAACATCATTAAAAACTCATTAAAAAATCGCAAAAAACATTAAAAATCATAACTCTATGATTTGTTTGTTATTTTTGTGTTTTAATGATTTTTAATGTTTTTTTTTTTTATGATCTTGTTTTTTTTTTTAATGTTTTTTCATGTGTTTTTCAATGTTTTGTTTTTTACTTTTTTATGATTATTTTTTGTTTTTCTCGGCATTAAAAATCATTAAAAAAAAACATAAATTTCACCATCAAAAATCATAAATTCAACCATAAAAAAACATAAAAACACATATCTGAAAATTTTCCATTGTATCCGACATAGTGAAATCATAAAAGAATCATAGATAAAATTGTTTATATAAGTCTCTTTTAAGCTTACTATTAAAGTCTCAATACCAATACCAGATGATACCAGCACCATGGCAGGGTTGGCAAATGTCCTCCTTTTTGAGGGATTTTGGAAACGTATCTGTTGGATATATGTATATATATATAAATATCTGGTTGGTGGTTCGGAACATTTTTTTAGTTTTCCATATATTGGGAATGTCATCATCCCAACTGACTTTCATATTTTTCAGAGGGTTGAAACCACCAAGCAGATATATAATAATTATCTTTTAAATACATATCCCAGTTGTGTGATGTTTAAGATATTTACCAAGCCCTTCATTGATCATCTTGGCGGATTTGATCGACTGTCATGGCGCTTCGATTGGTTTTTTTCGTGACACCGACATATACGACGTATTAGGACATTCAAATTTTTCCATAGGTTGGATATAGACATACATAAAGTAAGCAAAGTAGATCAAAGTAGATATTATCATGTAAACAAAGTCCTTGAATCCCCTATTAGTTTGATGATTGTTCCAGCTAGACACCTCCATTTAGTGCAGGGAGTTTCCGGCTACCCACGTTTAATTACCGAGGCTAAACCCATCAATAAACTTGCACCCATCAAATCCCATCAATTCCCATATCAGCCAACAATTATGTTTTCTCTTTGCGAGCAATGGTCGTTTGCAGATGACAGAATTTAGATCAACTGCCGTATCTTGCACAAATCCCAAGAAAGCAATGTAGTTGGTGTTATTTGATATCTGCCCAAAGTTTTTGGGTTTATATAATTACCACGTTAAAGATAGTCACATACCTTTCACACACCATTGTTTATCTACCAACAACATTATTTATAGCTACAAGGTGGTTCCCCCTAACGGTGTAAGTTGGTTTACAACAGCCACTAAGTATATAATATAGATATCTACCATAAACCATGCAAACTATGGGGCACCCTTGTTACATGCCAAAAAAAATATCCGTTGGTTTATCTGCAAAACCTCCACATAGTCCCATGCATTCCCAGAAAGAATCCCAGAAAAAAATAACTTAGTTGGTTTGCAAGCCCAGAAAAAAACAAACAAACAAGCAAACCAGCAAACCAGCAAACCAACAAACCAACAAACCAACCAACCAACCAACAAACCAACAAACAAACCAACAAATCAACCAACCAATCAACCAACAAACCAACAAACAACAAACAAACATTAACTTTAATTGGTTCAAAATGCGGGTATTTGCAGGAGTCCTCAAAAAATGTTTGCAACATGGACATTCATTTCGATTGGCGGGCGTGTGACTCAAGAGTGAAAATTTACGTTTCGCTTGCGCGGTGACCCGATTTTGCTCTTCAAGGGTCGAAAAAACATATTAGAAATCTATGATTTGCAATCATCCGAATCATATCAGGGCGACATTCACTCTTCCAGTTTTTTCCTCTTCTTGATGCTTCAGTGCCAGAGCGCTTGTGGTAACGCAGAAGCCACAGACTGCAACAAGGCAGCACTGTGACGCCATGTCCAGCTGTAGGCCCAAGTGCATTTTCTTTTGTACACTTGTTGATGTTTTTTGTGGAGCACGGACATAGGTTGCCATTTTTTGAGGTGTTTCCATGTTCCATCCATTTGTTGAGTAACAGCAACAATGGTTCTATAAGATTTACCTTTAGTAAAGGTGTTTTGTTTGTGGTTGATTTGGGCCATTTTGAATCTTTTGTGGTGATAATCCTTGGTACAACTGGCTGCAAAACCTCTGGCTCCATCTGCAGTGACAACGCAAAAGCGCGTCAGAAAGCATGTGCAACATGTCAACAACATGTACATGTTCCGTAACGTAAGGGAAGTACTCGTCAAGGACGTTAATACACCCCCCCCACCCCCCTGATGATCATATGACAGCATGTGCAACGAGTGCATGTTCCGTAACGGAAGTACTCGTCAAGGACCTTAATACACCCCCCCACCCCCTGATGATCATACGACAGCATGCAATGATCAGTACGACAACGCAAAAGCGCGTCAGAAAGCATGTGCAACATGTCAACAACATGTACATGTTCCGTAACGTAAGGGAAGTACTCGTCAAGGACGTTAATACACCCCCCCCACCCCCCTGATGATCATATGACAGCATGTGCAACGAGTGCATGTTCCGTAACGGAAGTACTCGTCAAGGACCTTAATACACCCCCCCACCCCCTGATGATCATACGACAGCATGCGCAACGTGTACATGTTCCGTAACGTGAGAGAAGTGCTCGTCAAGGACGTCAATACACCCCCCCACCCCACCCCCCTGATGATCATACGACAGCATGTGCAACATGTTAAAGAATCCTATAGCCACCTATACCCCCATTTTGGAAAGCCTCATTTTTGAAATTTGCAACCCTTCCAAGGGATCGTAAATGGCACATCTCAAAATTAACAACCCTTCCAAGAGCGCCGTATCAGCCGCATGCCAAAAACAACCATTAACTTCGTTGGTTTGTCTGTGCTTATTGGTGCCATTTCGAGCGATTTTCCTGACGCGCTGGCTTTGAAGGTCTTGACTGCCTTAATGAGCGCCGCACTGGGCCAGAGCTTCAAATCTCTGGCCTGGTTTGGCATTGCACCTTGGCCGAGGGCCGAGGATTGGCCTTGGAGAACCCAAGGATTTTTGGAAGTCATGGGATTTCCTAAGTCATGGTTCCTAAGTTATGGGATTCTATATTACTTTATTAGTGAATGTATGGTTAATAATGCTTTACAATCAGCTCGAAATATGAATGTAGAAGCAATCAATGAGTCATATGGGGTTTCCAAAAGTCATGGGGGTACTCCCCCAAATCATCCAAGTCATGGATGACCTTGACTTAGCATTGAAACTTGTGGTGGCTGTGGGATCCTCTGTGACCTAAGAAACGCCCAGATGTATCAATTCATTTTAAAAACGGATGAAAGTGGCTATATATAACACACATATATATATATTATAACATATATTAAACAGTTACATAACATAAAAACATACTAACTTTGGTGACTCATTTTTTCGGACAGTTGTTCATGTATCTTCACGTGATATATGATATTATTTAATAATATACATGACTTATAGCTAGTGGTATTTGTAGCCATTGATACATACATTCAATGGAATACAATAATGAAGACCAACACAGGGATGTACTAATGGTATATAGTATAGAATGTACATTAATATTCATAAATGTAGACTGCATCGTATGTATCTAACTATATAATGGGATGTGCATTCATGGAGATGATATGTGGATATGTTGGGGTTCGATAAACCACGGGAGATAGTCAAAACCCGGCCCGAGGTACCCTAAGTCATAGCTGGTGCATCCCCATATGCTAAGCGTCAACCATGGGAGCAGATAGACAAAGACAGAATGCAGACGAAGCCTTGAAGGAGACACTAGGCTCTGGGTTCCATGAGGGTATTGAAGCATGCTAGTTGGTATCACATGTAGAGGTACTTGTCTCAGGTGACTCAAGTGTTGGAGTATTCTCTTCAATGGAAAATCCAGCCTTTGTATTAGCTAGGTTCAAGATAGGTGGTAGAGGCCTTAAGTAAGATCCAAACATGTCTGGTACGTACGGCTGGTAGGTTTGGTTTTCTTGGTACGGTACGGTTGGTACATGTGGTACGGTACGGTTGGTACGGTTGGTACGCTTGATAAGATAGGTACATCCAAAACGCCCCCCCCTTGACCCCCCCTTAATCTGGCACGGTACGGTTGGTACGGTTCACTGGTACGGTTGGTACGGTCGGTACGGTTGGTAAGCGTACCAAACGTACCTTACTAAGCGTACCAAGCGTACCTACCCAAAGCGTACCAAGCGCACCAAGCGTACCGTACCAAGCGCACCAAGCGTACCAAGCGTAGCGTACCTATCTTATAGCTGGATATCAAGCACCTATCTTGAACTTAGATAACCTTTGTAGTTGATTTTCCCATTAAAACCTCTAATTACAGGGGTTGTCCAGCTTGCCATGTTTCATCACAGGGGTATGTTCATTAAATCAACCTCTGTGTGCCATTTCCATCTGTTCAGTTTAACACGATCATTGTAGGAACCCCTTTATGTTGCTGCCACCATCAAAGCCGTTGAGGTAATTGCCATTGCTGGTGTAGCTTGCCATCGAACTGGGGGCGGCAGGAAACCTTTTGTGGTGTAAGAGACCCAGGTGTCCAGTAGATGCTCACATAACTAGAGTCACTGAATAGATGATACCCCTTCAGTTTTGTGCACATTCCGCAGTCGCAAAGCATAATCACCAGTTTTGGAAAATTGATATCTATTGGTAATCTAATGTGGAGATTGCCATTACCATGTTCGATTACCACAGGGGAGCACTCTCATTGCTCAATTCATATCAGTTCCCACCTAGTAAGAGTGACATCCGCATGTTTATATAATCAGCTTTGTATGGCATCTTTTTTTGGTGATTACCATTTTCAATGCAACCCATCGATCAGTCCACGTGTTTGTATGATAACTTACGGTAAATTTTCGACCACTAGCTGTATCAAAAAGATGTAGACTTTGGATCATCGTCGTCATCATTACTAGCACTATCATCATTGCTACTAGTAACGTATTACCATCGTTATTATCATCGTTATTACATGTTATTACCATCACTGTTTTTTTTAAAATTTATCATCATTCATAGTATCAGCACTATTACGGTTGTCATCAGCATCATCATCATCATGATCATTCCACATATTACCTGGGTAAACTATAACGACCTCACAGCGACCTCACTGCGACCTCACTGGAATCATAATTAAGAAGGGAAATCATCCCCAAATGGCCTTGTTCAATATGGAATGACTTACCCGTATGGGAGGTGCTTAAACAAAAAGGATGTGCTGACTTGATCGAACTCCACCAACAAAAATATGGGTACGAAATGGAGCCCACATGTCAAGGGGTTACTCGACCAGCTAATGCCATCATATCCCGACACCTTATCCCATACATGGGTCATGTCCGGGTGTTGTCACCTGAATGGTTTGCAACACACTGCCCGGTGTTTTTCAGTTTACAAATGCCTCACGAAACGCTCCATAAGATGACCTTGAAGATGCCAACTCAGTTGGGTCACATTGACCTGCGAGCAGCATATGATGCCAGCACGCACACCCCGCCTGCCACTACACATGAAGAATGGCGAAAGAAATAACCTTGTTGACGTGAGCCTTCGCAGCACCCAAGATGAACATGGGAACGGAACTTCACATCTCAGAAAAGCCTGCGTAACCCAGTAAGAACCCCGGTTTTTAGTGCGGTTAAAAAAGCTCGAGATGGGGATTGCGAACCTTTGTTGGAAATCAACAGAATGCCAACAAAAAGACAGATCAAACAGTTGAGACGGCTTCAATCTTTTTGGAGACGTTTAAACAAAATGAGAAATTGCCATAACCTTGCGGAAAAGTTTTTCCAGGAAACAAAGCAAGAATGGCTTACTATCCTGAAATCCACAGCTTTTGGAGTACCATTTCATGAATGGCTTGCCAACTTGCCAGAGCTAGGACCACCGCCATGGCCTTTGCTATCAGCCACATGGATTCATGCAACAATATGTCCAGCACTGTGTCAATGCCCAAGTATCATACTATCTTTGCAGCCAAATGCAAATTTGCCAGGAACTGTTACAGAAAACACCAGATACTTCTCAGGCATTTGCCAAAGTTAAAGGTGCCCCAGCACTGCCGATCACAGAAGTGTACGTACCTGGTGAAGCAGAATGCATCTCAACTTGGAATCCTGATGATAATCAAATCGAATGCTTTTGTGGAGATCCAACATTTTTTCCTACTTTGGCGCCGGTCCATATGCTAGATGCCACAGGACGGATTGTACAGCAGGACTCCCACAGTTTTACCGTGCAATTCCGAACCATGCCCACAGCAGAAGAAACAGTTGCCACGGTTACCCAAAAACACTTTGTTGTTGAGCCCAATGAGGTAGCAGATCAACTAACAAAATTTTGGATACCGATGTGGCAGGCAGAACACCACATCTCAGCGAATGATGAGTGGCCTGAGTTTCAGACTTTGTTGCAAAACATGCCCAACCCACCAGAGCCATTCCAATTTGATGACACTCTTGACGCGTGGAAAACCGCAGTCAAAAACCTCCGGGCCTCTTCTGCAAGAGGGTTCGATGCAGTCTCTGCACAGGAACTTAAGTTAATTCCGGACGGGCTTTTGCAAGAACTTATACATGTGTGCAATAACTATGAGACGGGGATTCCTACATGGTTCATGCGAACGAGGGTATGCCCACTCAACAAAACCGATGATACACCTCTTGCGCAACAAAGCAGACCAATATGTATCATGAGTCAGACCTACCGTCTTTGTGCATTTTTTGCACACAGGTTCTACGTTTCTGGCCCACCTTTTTTCCAGCGTCAATCACTGGCATGCTGCCAGCCCGAGGCTCACATGATGCAGCGTATGCCATGCAAATGATGATTGAAATAGCCAAAAGCCAAGGCCAGAAAATCTCAGGGTTGACGCTTGACATCAAAAAGTGTTTCAACTGCATACGCCATGAAGCAAGCCGTAGACTGTTACTGAAAATGGGGCTCCCGCCACGCAGAGTGCACCAATTCTACAGTAGCATCCAACGAATGCAAAGGTACTGGGAAATAAGCGGACAGAGGTTTGGCCCCGTAAAGCCTACGTGCGGGTTCCCTGAGGGAGACGCTCACTCCGTCTTGGTAATGCTGTCAATTGCACTACTTTGGGCATCCAACGTCCAAACAGCTGCAACAGCCGCGTATGCAGACAACTGGTCATGGCACACCGGCAATGAACATGACCATGGTCCTGCAGCCAAAGCCACAACAGATGTCACAGAATGCTGCGGCCTTGACATTGATTGGAAAAAGACATGGAGATGGGCATCAGACTCCGAGACGGCCCACAAAGCTTGGGAGTCCATTCGATCAGACATGCCAATACATGAAATTGAAAGATGCCATAATGCCAAAGACCTTGGTTTTCAGCTGCATTGTTCTGGAGTTAGGGAACTTGGAAGCAGAAAATTCAGGTATGACAATGGCATGAAAAGATTACTTCGGCTATCCGTGCTTCCACATGATCTCTCAACCAAAGAGCATATCCTCAGAAGCAGTGTTTATCCTGCAATGTTCTACGGGACCGAAATCTTTCGAGTTTCAATTGATCCCTTGGCCAAAGTACGCACTGCAGCCGCAGAAGCACTTGTAGGGCAATCGCGTAGCAAGTCACCAGCGTTGGTACTGTTTCTCACCAATGGGGATATCCTTGATCCTGAATTTGCAGTTCCGTCCCAGGCTCTTAGAACGGCAGTACAATGGATTTCCCACCAAACCGATGCAAAACAAAAGGCGTTTTTTGACATTGCAGCGCGTTTCCAGGGCGGAACCATGCGTACACAAGGGCCCGCCTCCACACTTAAACGTTACCTCCAAAATCTTTCCTGGGAAATTGACAGGCAGGGTTTTATGCATATAGATGGTTTCACAAAATGTCACTTGGTAAGGGATTTGCTTTCCAAACTTACACCACATGTTATGTCTTGCGTGGCAACAAAAACTGGTTTTGATGATCAGAGTCGACATAGCCTGTACTCCATGCCAGATATTTCCAGGTGTGATACCTTAGCCATTCTCAAGACTTTTTCAGACCCGGAACGAAGGCAATTGCTCCGGGAAATTTCTGGAGCATATCAGTTGGAAAGCCAAAAGGCTCACTGGACTGCCGAATCTGATGGTACTTGTCCCTTTTGTGGGGAGCATGACAGTAAAGAGCACAGATTCGAGGGGCGCGCCGTGTTCACACACACACACATCAGAGAGCCATTCACGACAGTACTGCGCCAAGTTGATGAAGAAGGACTTACATTCTCTCAGATGTCAGTCATACATTCTCATGCAGACATGCAGATACATCAGATGTTACATCACCAACAACCTCAAGCCATCATCATGGAAAAAGAAATCATGATTTTGCCATCCAACGACAGCGACATAACCAACCCTTTAACATCTACACAGACGGCAGTTGTTGCCCCTTGTGCACTCAGGGCTTTGGGCAATGGGTGAGTGGGATGGCACCACGGCCATGCTTCCCAAAGCAACAGCAAGTGGTTGACTTTGTGCAAGAGCATTTACTTGGGAAAAAATCATACGATCATCCTTTCAAGCCGGGATGGTTGAAACAAAGGACGACAGAAATGCAAGACAAAGACTGGATTACCATATGCGACAATTTCAAATACAACCGGCGATCATCAAAGGCGAGACAGAAACGGGAGAATCAGCAAAGCTGATTGGGTATCATTAGTGTTTACCTGCCGAATGTGGCAGAGCGCCTTGGAGCTGAGCCTGCACTCCGCAGCTGCTGGGTGCAGGCTCCTTTTGGAAGGAAAGGGGGCCTTAATTCAGGTTAGTTTATTATTATTTGCCCAGATATTATTCCCTATAGAATAATCGTTTTACGAAAGAAACTGGATGCGTTTCATTTGCGAGGCCTCAGAAAAATCCTGCGAATGCAAACAACGTATGTAAACAGGCAGAATACCAACCAGCGAGTTTATCAAACAGCTTCGGACATCGCATTCCCATCAGGTAATGGCTGTGTCAAACCATTCACTGAACTACTTGATGAGAGAAGAATTAAACTCGCTGGGCACATCCTTCGGTCGCCAAACAGTGACCCCTTAAGGCAGGTTACATACCAACCAGACAGCGCAGAACCCGTTGAAATAGGAAAAAGACGTATTGGTAGACCTAGACAGCAATGGACTTTCAGATCAAATGAATTAATTCACAGTAAATTAAGCCATACAGATTATCGAGGGTTTGATGTTCAAAATCATAACATTTTGACCGCTGCACGGCAACGTAGAGTTTAGCTCGGGTGTCATCTGGTGCCAAAGCACCTAGTTTCAATGCCGTGACCGCGCGGCAAGAGGTGCAAGGCGATAGAAAAAAAAAGAATAATCGTTTCTCTGGTTGATCCACCAGCCACAAAAACGCCCTGCGCCGCGTTTTCGTTCGGCCCAGGATGCGGTGATCAGCCGCGAGGGCCTGCGGAATCTGACCCTGGAGGGCCAGAGCGCCTCCCTGGCCCTGCTGGGGATGAGTTTGGGCATTGGTGCCGTGGCTGCTATGGATGGCTGGTTTTTGGTTAGGAAAACCTATGGAAAATGGATGGATTTAGTGGGGGATATCATGGTTGACTGGTGGAACTGATGCTTGAACTGGCTGGAAGCTGGATGGAAGCTGGGGGAAATGTTCGATGCCAACTTCGAATCGCCCCCCAAAAAAACGGTTTGACTGAGACTTCTTTTTTTTGGGCTTGAGGATGGTTTCCAAAGTGCCCGTGTTTCGAACGTCTTGCGATTCGTTGGATCGCGGTACCCAGGTGCGTTGTTTGCACGATCCATTCGTTCAGTGCTGATGGATTGCCAGATGAACCAGTACGAGTCTGACCAGGCATGGTGAACCAGAAGAAACATGGAAGTTTCACCAGCACAGATCTCACCAAGACCATGGGGATTTTCGTAGTGCAAGTAGGGATTCCACCATCACTGGGCCTTCACCAGCAAAATGGGATTTCACAAATGAGTATGTGCGCATATTTGTGCAACATTTCAAGCAGAGTCTAGAGAGGTTTATAGTTTGAGTTTCTCGGAGAGTTTTGAGTTTTTAACTGAGTTTCTGTGAGCTTAAAGCCTGCGCACCCGACTGCCAAGGCTTGAAATATCTGTTGACCAGCAAGAAGCTAGGAAATATATGGAAATATCACTCTGGGTCTGTGAAACTTCCAGCTATCAACAATGGAAAAAAACCATTTGAAGCGGCTCCCACAATGAATGATTGGTCCCCGCTCGATATTTCTTTTGTTGATAAACTGATAAACCTGGAGTGGAATCCAAAAATTTGGCTTTCAAATACCCTCTGGTATACTAACATAGCTATTGAAAATTGCCATTTATAGTGGATTTACCCATTCAAAATGGTGGATCTTTCCATAGTTACGTTAGTTTACCAGAGGGTACCAGAGTTGGCAGCCATGATCGTAAAATTTCTCATCGTTTTATGGGAACATGGAGCTATCATCCCACTTAACATGGCAGGACTGTCCAAAGCTGTCGCCCACGAAATTGCTGGCGCTAACTTCCCCGGCAGTTCCTTGGCGCGTGATCGGAGGGAATACCTCAATACACACACACCACATCAAATGCTATAAGTATGGTCATGACACAAAATACAAGCACGTAAATAAAATTAAGTAAACACATATAATTATAATATATATATACATATATTATTTTTTGAAGATTATATATTATATAAAATATATTTTATATTTATGTTTTTTCAAAATATAGTGTATATTATATATCTTTTATTTTTTGATTTGTATATATATATATGTATTTATAAAATATATTGTATGTATTATATAATAAATATATATATATATTGTATGTATTATATACCAGTAGTACCCGCACGAGGCGGGGCGGAAGTTGCCTTAAAGATATATATGAGACCTTTCTCATCTATAGAACTTGCATGCGCCGTGCGCCAGCCAAGCCGGTGCGTGCGTGCACTCTGCGAAACTGGTGTCTTGTTTCACATGTCACTTTTGAAGCTCCACTTCGCACTTCGCACTTCTCAGTGCAGTCTTCACACTACACACTTCGCACTCCACACTTCACACTGCACTCTTCACACTGCACCCTTCGCAGTCAACACTTCACTTCACACTGTACTCTTAAGACTCCACACTTCGCACTCCACACTTCACACTCCACACTTCACACTGCACTCTTCGCACTCCAAACTTCACACTTCACACTCCACACTTCACAGTCCACACTTCACACTTCTCACTGCTTCCTTCACACTCCAAACTTCACACTTCACACTGCACTCTTCACAATCCACACTTCACACTGCACTCTTCACACTCCACACTTCATCTCAGCTGAGCTCTTCTCACCTTATCCCAGCTGATCTCTTCTCATCTCATCTCTACTCATATGTCGTCTAAGCTTTCAGGAATCACTTCCCAGTACTACTACTAATCACTGTCGCAGCCTTGATGCAGCCACTCCAATACGATTTACGAGATCAAGCTGCAAAAGACAATAGTATTACGCATGCAGCCGCAGCACGAAGGAACCTTGACGCAGCCATTACAATGCGATCTGCAGAGACTGAGTTGCAAAACACAATAGAACTACGCGCAACGGCGTCGGAAACTGCAGCTCCAAAACCGGATCTCGACGCCAAAGCGAAAAAAAGAGGATTTTGCAGCACTTTTTAAAAGGATTTTTAAAAGGAAAATCACGAGCGCCAAAATGGAGAAAATCTGCTGACAAATCGATTTCGCAGCCTTCATGCAGCCACTCCAATACAATTTATGAGATCCAGCTGCAAAAGACAATAGTATTACGCATGCAGCCACAGCACGCAGCAACCTTGACGCAGCCATTACAATGCGATCTGCAGAGACTGAGTTGCAAAACACAATAGAATTACACGCAACGGCGTCAGAAACTGCAGCTCCAAAACCGCCGGATCTCGACGCCAAAGCGAAAAAAGGACGATTTTGAAGCACTTTTAAAAAGGATTTTAAAAGGAAAATCACGAGCGCCAAAATGGAGAAAATCTGCTGACAAATCACTATCGCAACCTTGATGCATTTCCAATACGATTTACGCTCTTCAGCTGCAAAAGACAATAGTATTACGCATGCAGCCGCTGCACCAAGTAACCTTGACGCAACCATTCCAATCCGATCTGCAACCAGCGCTTCAAGAAACGAATAGAACTACGCACACAGGAACAACCATCTCTTGCAAAACACATAGGAGGCACGATTCGCGCACAAAACGACCCCAGCCGCACCCGTCGCACAGACGAGGTACCTTTCATCGCCGGCTGCAGCCACTTTACACGGAAAAACATAAGGTTTCGTGCTCCGGCTTCCTCCCCACAACCTAGCCCATGTAACATTCATGCAGCCAATCCCAATGCGATCTGCAACCACAGCTTCAAGAAATGCATAGAATGACGTACACAGGAACAACCATTTCTTGCAAAACACATAGGAGGAACGATTCGCGCACAAAACGACCCCAGCCGCACCCGTCGCACAGACGAGGTACCTTTCATCGCCGGCTGCTGCCACTTTACACGGAAAAACGCAAGGTTTCGTGCTCCGGCTTCCTCCCCACAACCTAGCCCATGTAACATTCATGCACCCGTTCCAATGCGATCTGCAACCAGCGCTTCAAGAAACGCATAGAACTACGCACACAGGAACAACCATTTCTTGCAAAACACATAGGAGGAACGATTCGCGCACAAAACGACACCAGCCGCACCCGTCGCACAGACGAGGTACCTTTCATCGCCGGCTGCAGCCACTTTACACTGAAAAACGCAAGGTTTCGTGCTCCGGCTTCCTCCCCACAACCTAGCCCATGTAACATTCATGCAACCATTCCAATGCGATCTGCCACAAGCGCTTCAAGAAACGCATAGAACTACACACACAGGAACAACCATTTCTTGCAAAACACATAGGAGGAACGATTCGCGCACAAAACGACCCCAGCCGCACCCGTCGCACAGACGAGGTACCTTTCATCGCCGGCTGCAGCCACTTTACACGGAAAAACACAAGGTTTCGTGCTCCGGCTTCCTCCCCACAACATAGCCCATGCAACATTCATGCAGCCATTCCAATGCGATCTGCAACCAGAGCTGCAAGAAACGCATAGAACTACGCACACAGGAGCAAGAATTCTTGCAAAACACATAGGAGGAACCAATCGCGTCCGGAACGACCGCAGCCGCAACCGTCGCACACACGAGGTACCTTTCATCGTCGCCTGCAGCCACTTTACACGGAAAAACACAAGGTTTCGTGCTCCGGCTTCCTCCCCACAACCTAGCCCATGTAACATTCATGCAGCCATTCCAATGCGATCTGCAACCACAGCTTCAAGAAACGCATAGAATGACGTACACAGGAACAACCATTTCTTGCAAAACACATAGGAGGAACGATTCGTGCACAAAACGACCCCAGCCGCACCCGTCGCACAGACGAGGTACCTTTCATCGCCGGCTGCAGCCACTTTACACGGAAAAACACAAGGTTTCGTGCTCCGGCTTCCTCCCCACAACATAGCCCATGTAACATTCATGCAACCATTCCAATGCGATCTGCAACCAGCGCTTCAAGAAACGCATAGAACTACGCACACAGGAACAACCATTTCTTGCAAAACACATAGGAGGAACGATTCGCGCACAAAACGACCCCAGCCGCACCCGTCGCACAGACGAGGTACCTTTCATCGCCGGCTGCAGCCACTTTACACGGAAAAACACAAGGTTTCGTGCTCCGGCTTCCTCCACACAACATAGCCCATGTAACATTCATGCAACCATTCCAATGCGATCTGAAGTACGCACACAGGAACAACCATTTCTTGCAAAACACATAGGAGGAACGATTCGCGCACAAAACGACCCCAGCCGCACCCGTCGCACAGACGAGGTACCTTTCATCGCCGGCTGCAGCCACTTTACACGGAAAAACACAAGGTTTCGTGCTCCGGCTTCCTCCCCACAACATAGCCCATGTAAGATTCACGCAACCATTCCAATGCGATCTGCAACCACAGCTTCAAGAAACGCATAGACTTACGTACACAGGAACAACCATTTCTTGCAAAACACATAGGAGGAACGATTCGCGCACAAAACGACCCCAGCCGCACCCGTCGCACAGACGAGGTACCTTTCATCGCCGGCTGCTGCCACTTTACACGGAAAAACGCAAGGTTTCGTGCTCCGGCTTCCTCCCCACAACCTAGCCCATGTAACATTGATGCAGCCATTCCAATGCGATCTGCAACCACAGCTTCAAGAAACGCATGGAACTACACACACAGGAACAACCATTTCTTGCAAAACACATAGGAGGAACGATTCGCGCACAAAACGACCCCAGCCGCACCCGTCGCACAGACGAGGTACCTTTCATCGCCGGCTGCAGCCACTTTACACGGAAAAACACAAGGTTTCGTGCTCCGGCTTCCTCCCCACAACAAAGCCCATGCAACATTGATGCAGCCATTACAATGCGATTTGTAAGCACAGATGCAAGAAACGCATAGAACTACGCACACAGACACAACCACTCATTGCAGAACACAGAGGAGGAACCGATTGACCTCGAAACGATCCAAACCGCAACCGTCGCACACACGAGGTACCTTTCATCGCCGCCTGCAGGCACTTTACACGGAAAAACACAAGGTTTCGTGCTCCGGCTTCCTCCCCACAAGATAGCCCATGCAACATTCATGCAGCCATTCCAATGCGATCCGCAACCAGAGATTCAAGAAACGCATAGAATTACACACGTCCCTTCCTCATCACTTCCTTATCACTTCCCATCGTCACCACTGCCATTCCTCACCACTTCCCATCGTCACCACTTCCCTTCCTCATCACTTCCCATCGTCACCACTTCCCTTCCTCATCACTTCCCATCGTCGCCACCGCCCTTCCTCACCACTTCCCATCGTCACCACTTCCCTTCCTCATCACTTCCGATCGTCACCACCTCCCTTCCTCACCACTTCCCTTCGTCCCCATCCCCTTCCGCACCACTTCCCTTCCTCACCACTTCCCATCGCCCCCACCTCCCTTCGTCACCACTTCCCTTCCTCACCACTTCCCTTCCTCACCACTTCCCATCGTCGCCACTTCCCGCCATCACCACTTCCCTTCCTCACGACTCCCCTTCATCACCACTTCCCTTCGTCACCACCTCCCTTCCTCACCACTTCCCTTCCTCACCACTTCCCTTCCTCATCACTTCCTATTGTCACCACTTCCCTTCCTCACCACTCACCCTTCATCAGAGTCAATTCCATTGCTTCTTATTCTTTTGTGATGTATTGTTATATTATGTATTGTTATATGATCTACCACCCTTCCTCAAGGTCAATTTCATAGCTTCTTATTCTTTTGTGATGTATTGGTACATTATGTATTGTTATATGATCTACCACCCTTCATCATAGTCAATT